>PVJI01005521.1:0-95453 GCA_004026765.1 Micronycteris hirsuta
TGCTTTCTGCTTTTGTTGGTTATGATCCGGTTAAAGGTGAGATCATAAGGTATTTGTCCCTCACTGCCTGGCTTACTTCACTTAGCATAATGCTCTCCAGTTCCATCCATGCTGTTGCAAAAGGTATAAGCTCCTTCTTCCTCTCTGCTGCGTAGAATTCCATTGTGTAGATGTACCATAGTTTCTTGATCCATTCATTCGTAGATGGGCATCTAGGTTGTTTCCAGCACTTAGCTATTGTGAATTGTGCTGCTATGAACATAGGAGTGCAAAGGTTCTTTTGAATTGGTTTTACACATTTCCTCTTGGCCCTTGTGAATAACTTCTATTTCCTTTTTCATGTTGATATAGTTTTCAGTGAGTTCATTATAGTTTCCCTGTCGTTTCTGGTAGTTTTCTGTGAGTTCATCAAGCTTCTCAAGTTTCTTGAGCTGCTTGATAACATATGCTTTGAACTCAATGTCTGATAGTTGGCTTGCCTCTGTTTCATTTATCATTCTTTCTGGGGTTTCCTCCTTTCCTTTCATTTGGGGATTGTTTCTTTGTCTTCCCATTGTTTGTGGGATTCTTCTTGCTAGCCTCTGGTTCTTAAACTGATCTGTCAAGTTCTCTGAAGCAGCAAAGTTAATTTTGTGTCACTCTTTGTTTTTTTGGGCTGACTCTTGTCTGGGTCCCACTCTATTCTCTTCACAATTCCTGGTTTTAATGTCTCACCTGTTGATAAAGAAGCTTGGGGAAGGGAGATAAGTAAGGAAAATAAAGCAAAAGAAAAGGAAAAAGAAAGATAAAGAAGAAAATAGTTTGAAAATAACATAAAATAAAAAAATAATAAAAAATAGGAAATAAAAGGAAGAGAAAACTAGGAATACCAAATGAAGGGAAGGTAGAAGGAGTTAAAAGAATATAGAAGGACAGATAGGAAGGAGGGTGGGGAAAAACAACCAAAGAAACAAAGAGAGAACGAAAGAAATAAAAAAAATAAAAAGTAAAAATAAAAAAAATACTTTTGTTGGCTTGCTTCAACAGCGTCAGGCTGGGGAGGTCTGCTGTCTTCCTGGGCTGCACTCTCAGCTGCTGTTCCGCCACCCGCGGAGTTGCCAGGAGTTTGCAGCACCTCCTCAGGGCCGCCTGACCCCCACCCTGAGTCAGAGTTTATGATGTCTCTGCCCCCCTCAGTGGGGCTCAATGTAGCTCCTCTGTTTCTCCTGCACGGAGGGACTCAGCACCTCAGGTCTGGGTTGTGTCTCAGGCCCTCCTGGTGTGAGCTCCGTGCCCCTGCCTTGGCGGATCGCTTTTGTCTCTGGAATCGGAGCTTGCAAGCCGCAGGCCTGGGCGCCCGGTCGGGCACCTACTCCAGCCACCCCCCGACTGGTTCCACCGGGTGCGCGCCCAATCCAGGAGCTCTGCTTGGGTTCCCCTTTCAATTCAGACTCCAATTCCTCCCGCTGGGATCGCCAGCCTCTGCAGATCAGTCCCCAGGTACGCACTGACCTCCGGACTGCTAGGGACCAAGGCTCTTCCAACAGACGCGCGAGTCTGCTTTGGCAACTCACACACCCCAATCCAGCTCCCTCCTATGGATCCTGGAACAAACCGGGAAGCTGCTGCTACTGGATCCGCAGACCTCCCGGCTCCCCGTGAGGCCCGAGGGACCCCTTCCCTCTGCAGCAGTCTCCCTACCAGCTGATCTTTCAGTTTTATGTGCAGTCCTGGTTGCCAATCTTCCCAGACACCGGAATACAGCTGGGTGATCGCTCTGCTCCTCAGAAAATCGGCCAGATATCCTGCCAGTGGGCCGGAGGAAAGCAATCAGGCTTCCTCCTTCTCTGCCACCATCTTTCGCCCCCCCCCGTGTTGTGTAGTTTTCTGAGTACAGGTCTTTTACCTCCTTGGTTAGGTTTATTCCTAGGTACTTTATTTTTCTTGTTGCTATGTGAAATGGGATTTTTTTCCTGATTTCTGCTTCTGATGTTTCATTGTTGGTATACAAATGCCTTTGATTTCTGGATATTGACTTTGTATCCCACTGTTTTGCCAAATTCATTTATTAGGTCGAGTAATTTTTTGGTGAAGTCTATAGGATTTTCTATGTACACTATCATGTCATCTGCAAGCAACGACAGTTTTGTTTCCTCCTTTTCAATTTGGATGCCTTTTATTTCCTTTTCTTGTCTGATTGCTGTGGCTAAAACTTCCAGTACTATGTTGAATAGAAGTGGTGATAGTGAACAACCTTGTCTTGTTCCTGATCTTAGTGGGAAAGCTTTTAGTTTTTGTCCGTTGAGTATAATGTTGGCTGTAGGTCTCTCACATATGGCCTTTATTATGTTGAGGAATGCTCCCTCTATTCCCACTTTGCTGAGTGTTTTTATCATAAATGGGTGCTGTAGCTTATCAAATTCTTTTTTACACATCTATTGGTATGATCATGTGATTTTTTTCTTTGCTTTTGTTTATGTGATGTATTACGTTTATTGATTTGCGAATACTGTACCATCATGCATCCCTGAATGAATCCCACTTGGTCATGTTGTCTGATCTTTTTAATGTATTGCTGGATGTGGTTTGTCAATATTTTGTTGAGGATTTTAGCGTCTATGTTCATCAGTGATATTGGCCTGAAGTTTTCTTTCTTTGTAGTGTCTTCACCTGGTTTTGGAATTAGGATGATGCTGGCTTCATGAAAAGAGTTTGGGAGTCTTCCATCATTTGGGTTTTTTTTTTTTTTTGGAATAGCCTGTGAAAGGTAGGGTTTAGCTCTTCCTTAAAGGCTTTATAGAATTCTCCTGTGAAACTATCTGGTCCAGGGCATTTGTGTGTCGGGAGTTTTTTTATTACTACTTCAATTTCGTCTGCCGTTATTGGTCAGTTCAGGCTTTGTGCTTCTTCATTGGGTTTTGGAAGATTATATTTTTCTAGAAATTTGTCCATTTCACCTAGGTTTTCATATTTCTTGGCATACAGTTCTTTGTAGTAGTTTCTTACAGTCCTTTGTATTTCTGTGGCATCAGTTGTAATTTCTCCTCTTTCATTTCTGATTGTGTTTATTTGGGTCCTCTCTCTTTTTTTCTTGATGTGCCTGCTTAAAAGCTTGTCGATTTTCTTTATCTTTTCAAAGAACCAGCTCCTGGATCCATTGATTCTTAGAATTGTGTTTTTAATCTCTATGTCATTTAATTCTGCTCTGATCTTGGTTATTTCCTTCCTTCTACTTGCTCTGGGCTGTATTTGCTGTTGTTCCTCGAGTTCTTGTAGACATAGGGTTAGGTTGTTTATTTGAAATGCTTCTGATTTTTTTTAGGTAGGCCTGTATCACTATGAACTTCCCTCTCAGGACAGCCTCTGCTATGCCCCATAAGTTTTGTGTTGTTGTAAGTTCATTTTCATTTGTTTTGAGAAACTTTGTGATTTCTTTAATAATCTCATTCTTGAGTCATTCATTGTTTAATAGCACGCTATTCAATCTCCATGATTTTGAGTGTTTTGGGTTTTTTTTTCCCTTGGGTTTCGTTTCCAATTTCAGTCCCTTGTGGTCAGAGAAAATACTTGATATGATTTAAATTTTCTTGAATTTGTTGAGGCTTCTTTTGTGTCCTATCATATGTTCTATCTTTGAAAATGTCCCATGTGAATTTAAAAACAATGTGTATTTTGCTTCTTTGGGATCAAAGGCTCTCTGTATATATCAGTAAGTCCATTTCATCTAGGGCATTGTTCAATGCCACAACATCTTTTTTGGTATTTTGTTTTGGAAGATCTGTCCATTTTTGACAGTGGGGTGTTGAAATCCCCTACTGTAATTATGTTGCTGTCAATATCTTTCTTGAAGTCCTCCAAGATTTTCTTTATGTACTTGGGTGCTCCTATGTTGAGTGCACATATATTTATAATGTTTATGTCTTCTTGGTGGATTCTTCCCTTGACTATTATGAAGTGGCCTTCTGAGACTCTTTTATGGCCCTTTTTTAGAAGTCTATTTTGTCTGATATGAGTATTGCTACCCTGGCTCTTTTTTCCTGTCCGTTTTCTTGGAAAATTTTTTTCCAGCCCTTCACTTTCAGTCTGTGTAGATCTTTTGTCCTGAGGTGGGTCTCTTGTAGGCAGCATATGTGTGGGTCATGCTTTCTTATCCATTCAGCTATTCTATATCTTTTGATTGTAACATTTTATCCATTTACATTTTAGGTTATTATTGATAGGTACTTATTCATTGCCATTTTTTTGTACTTGTGTTCCTCTCTCTCTCTCTCATTTCCTTCCTTTCCTTAAAGCATTCCCTTTTGCATCTCTTGCAGAGCTGGTTTCGTGGAGGAGTATTTCTTTAGACTTCTTTTATCTGGGACGCTTCTTATTTGGCCTTCTATCTTCATTGAGAGCCTTGCTGGGTACAGTAGCCTTGGTTGCAGACCTCTGGTTCTTATTACTTGGAATATTTCTTGCCATTCTCTTCTGGCTTGGAGCGTTTCCATTGAGAAGTCAGTTGCCTACCTTATTGGGGTTCCCTTGTATGTCACTTCCTGTTTCTGCCTTGCTGCCTTTAAGATTCTCTCTTTGTCTTGGAATTTTGCCATTTTAATGATGATGTGTCTTGAAGTGGGCCTCTTTGGGTTCCTTTTGATTGGGACTCTGTGTGTTTCCTGGGTTTTTGTGACTTTTTCTCTCATCAGATTAGGGAAGTGATCATATCATTACTTTTTCAACCAGGTTTTCTATCCCTTGATCTTCTTCTTCTCCTTCTGGTATCCCTATTATATGAATATTATTACGTTTCATGTTGTCCTGCATTTCCCTTAATACTCCTTCATAGTTTCTGAGCCTCTTTTCCTTTTTTTGCTCTATCTGGGTGTTTTTTTCTGCCTTGTCCTCTAGCTCACTGATCTGACCCTCTGCTTCATTGAGCCTGCTTTTGATTCCTTCTATTGGGTTCTTCAGTTCAGATATTTTATTCTTCATTTCCTCTTGGCCTGTGGATAGTTTCTATTTCCTTTTTCATGTTGATATAGTTTGCATTGAGTTCATTGTAGTTTCCCTGTAGTTTCTGGTAATTCTTTGTGAGCTCATCCAACTTATTGAACTTCCTGATAACCAATGCTTTGAACTCAATATCTGATAGTTGGCTTGCCTCTGTTTCATTTATCATTCTTTCTGGGGCTTCCTCCTTTCCTTTCATTTGGGGATTGTTTCTTTGTCTTCCCATTGTTTGTGAGATGCTCTCCGTTAGCCTCTGTTTCTTAAAATTATCTGTTCTGTTTACCTGTGTTTATGGTATGAAGTTCTATGGTAGAATACCTGTGAGATTCAGTGGTGCAGTCTCCTTAATCACCTGAGCTCGCTGGTCTTGGACTGTCGATTATGTTTGCTCTCTGTATGTCTTTGGGGTTTGATTGTTGTTGGGTCTTTTCTTGGTGTGTCCTTTCTTCCAGCTGGTTAACTGAGGGTCACTCCATCCACTATGTCTTGTATTCTGTTGTGTACGTGTGGAGAGGTTGTGTTGAAGCTGATTCTTCTGTGTTAACAAGGTTTTGAGGCTTCTCTCACACTCTTGTTTAGTTGTTTGTTGAGGGTACTTTCTCCACCAATTGGCTGTATATCTAGGTCACTCCCGGATTGAGGTTAGTGTGGCTTCCACTTCCTCCTTCACCTTCTTCTGTTGTTTTCTGTTGGTGGTTCCTTTGTTTGTGGGTCTCCTCTTCCAGAAAGTGTACTGGTGTTCACCACTGCCACCTTGCAAGTTCTCTGGAGTAGCAAAGTGAAATTTGTCTCACTGTCTCTGTTTTATTGATGACCCCTGTTTGGGTTTAACTCTGGTTTTCTCACAGCTCCAGGTTTTAATGTCAAACCTGTTGGAAAAGAAGGAAAAAAACGGAAAGGAAAAAATGAAGGAAGGAGGAATAAAAAAGAAAGAAGGAAATGAAGGAGGAAGGAATTAAAAGAAAAAGTTTTAGATTTAAAACAAATTTAAAAAATAAAAAATAGACTGCCGGCCAAGATGGAGGCGTAGGTGGACACACTGTGCCACCACTCACAACCAAAGAGGATAAATAACAAGTTAAAAGGCAAAACAAACAACCAGAATGGACAGAGAATGAAACTGAGTGGAAGTCCAACAGCCAAGAAGTTAGAGAGGACACGTTCATCCAGACCAGTAAGCAGGGCAGAGCTGGGCGGAGAGCGCATGTAGCGAGATGGCCGTTTGCCTGGAGAGACTCACTGTGGGTGCGCCTGGCCAAAACGCGGCCCGAGCACTAAGCAAAGCCCACAGATGGCACACCCGGAGAGGTCAGTGGGAACCAATGGGGCTGAGACTGGTGGACCCAGCAGTCCTGCTTTTGTGGGCAGATAGACTGGGAGAAGAAGCTGGGGAGCAGAGCAGACTGCACGGCCCACCATCACAACCCACCATTGCGGGAGAAAAAGCCGCGGACCACCTGTTGAAAGCACCTGAGGGGGTTGAGGTGGTGGCTGGAGTGGCTCCCAGCCTCACAGGACAGCTTATTGGGGCAAGGGAGATTGGAAGTCGGAGGTAAACGAAGCAAGTGCCATTGCTCCCTCCCAGTCCCCGCCCCCAAATGAAGCATCAGAACACAGAGGCATAGGTTGCCCCACACTGGTGAACACCTAAGGCTCCGCCCCTTAAAGTAACAGGCATGCCGAGGGGAAAAAAGTGATTCAAATGAAAGAACAGAACAGAGCTCCAGAAAAATTACAACTAAGGGACGAGGAGATAGTCAACCTATCAGATGCACAGTTTGAAACACTGGTAATCAGGTTGCTCACAAAGTTGGAAGAAAATTGGATGCAAATAAATGAACAAATAAAGGATATGCTAAAGAAAATGTGGGGAAATATGCAGGAAACCAACAGGGAAGAGAAGGAAACTGGGACTCAAATCAACAGTGTGGACCAGAAGGAAGAATCAAGAATTCAAAAAAATGAGGAGAGGCTTAGGAACCTACAAGACATCTGTAAACAGTGCAGCATCCAGATCATAGGGATGCCAGAAGGAGAAGAGGAAGACCAAGAAATTGAACATTTATTTGAACAAATAATGAAGGGAAATTTCCCCTCAATCTGGCAAAGGAAATAGACTTTCAGGAAGTCCAAGAAGCTCAGAGAGTCCCAAAGAAGTGGGAACCAAAGAGGAACACACCAAGGCACATCATAATTACATTACCCAAGATTAAAAATAAAGAGAGAATCTTAAAAGCAGCAAGAGAAAAGGAGACAGTTACCTACAAAGGGATTCCCATAAGACTGTCAGCTGATTTCTCAAAGGAGACCTTCCAAGCAAGAAGGGGCTGGAGAGAAGTATACCAAATCATGAAAGGCAAGGACCTGCATCCAAGAATACTCTATCCAGCAAAACTTTCATTTAGAATGGAAGGGAAGATAAAGTGCTTCTCAGATAAGGTCAAGTTCAAGGAGTTCATTATCACCCAGCCTTTATTGTATGAAATGTTAAAGGGATTTATAGAAGGTATGGAGGAATATCAACAGGGGAGTGGGAGGGGGAGAGAGGAGGAAAAGTACAGAGAAAAAGTAGCATAAATGGTAGGTAGAAAACAGACGAGGGAGGAGGGTTAAGAATAGCATAGGAAATATAGAAGCCAAAGAACTTATGTGTATAACCCATGGACAAAAACTAAAGGGCTGGGAATGCGGGAGATATGGGGCAGAGGGGAATAAAGGGGGGGGGAATGGGACAACTATAATAACATAATCAATAAAATATATTTAAGAGAAAAAAACCCCGCACTACATAAAAGGCACACTTTAACATGCACACTGAAAACTTTTTCCCAGTTTTTACAGTGCTCACAATAAAATGTTTATTGAAATTAAAAAAAATAAAATAAAATAAAATAAAAAATAAAAGGGAAGGAACAAGGAATAATACCGGAAAGGGAGGAAGAAGGATTAAAAAAGGAAAGATGGACAAAAAAGGAAGAAGGAATTTATTAAAAAAATGCCTTCTGCTGGCTTTAAACTGGTCATGCTTGTTCTTCTTCTGGTCTTCCTGGCTGCATCTGATCCGGCTTGGAAGGTATTGGTTTCACTTTTCTCCCTTCCTGAGACACACTCTTCACTGTTGTCCAGCCTCCGGCCCAGTTCCTAGGTGCCCTTTTGCACCCAGTCTAAGCCTAAATCCACCAGTTGTGCTGTCCTTGAGGTGCACCAGTTAGGGGCAACTCACACACTGCCTTCTTGCTCTTTGCTGGCCTAGATGCTAGGGACTCTCAGCACCCCTTCCAGGAAGTTTAGTCCCCAACTGAGTCAAGTCTTTCCATGGACTGAAACTCCCCTCTGCAGGGCACTTCCTCCTATCACCTACAGAGCCATTCGGCCCTGCAGGTGCCGGGCACAGGGGCTGGGTGTGAGGTACTTTGTCCCCACTGCCCCAGGTATGAGCTCCACGGACCTGTGTGCAATGCCCCAGTGCTTCTGGAGTGAGCATGGGTAGGTTGCCACCAGGCCGCAGATCACTGGGTGCACACCATCCCAGATTCCCTTGGATTGGGCTCAGGCGAGCTGCTGCAGGGTCAGGGGCCACTGGTTGCACACCTTCCCGGTTCTTCTGGAGTATGCGCAGGTGGGCGGCCCTGGGCCACTGATCACCAGGCATGCACTGGCCCCAGGACTGGCGGGGGGAGCAGGGGAATAGGAGGTGGCCGGTTGCTGAGGCAAATTCCCCAAACAGCGGTGGAGTGGCTCTTTTTTTCTACTTTTCTTTTTGAAAAATTCTTCCTATTTAAGCCCACCAGGCCAAACAAGCATCTGGCCTCTCACACAGCCCAGCTTGGCTCTCTGCGAAGAATCTTGCAGCCCACCCGGCAGGTGCCGGGTCTGGGGCTGCCTCCTGCCCTAGTCCCCGTGCTGGTCCCGGGGACCTTATTGTCCCAAAGCACTCTCCTTACTATCTGATCTTTCAATGTCCCATATAATTTTGGTCTCCAATCTTCATATATGCTGGAATACTGTTGGCTGTTTGCTCTGTTCCTCAGATTGGCTAGGTGTTTCACCAGTGGGTAGAGGGATGTGGACTCCGCTCCCACCTATCTTGCGGCCATCTTCAAGTCTCATTGCATTTCTTTCTCACTCTACTCCCAACCCCACTTCCTCTCCTCATGAGTCTTGCACCCCTATCTTTTTCTCTCCCTTCCCATCCCTCACTATTGGATAAGGCCCTAATGCTATTTCCCCTGTCCCATGTGTCATTTTTTGATTAGTGAAGAAGCAGTTATCAGAGATCACACACAAAAAAGACTTTGACAGCTGTGATGTCAACCAGGATCTACATTTCCCTCCTGTAATTATCAGACTGAGGGCTATAATCAGATTGAGTATTTGGGTACAGGAGACATTTCATTTCAAAGCTTTTAACAGGTGTTAACTAATTGATCCTCACTGGTAAGGGAGGTGGCTTTCCAGCCTCACAAAGGGCTAGGATTCTCAGTCCCTTAACACACAGTTTTTCACGTTGTGAATGGACGGTGAGGGGCAGGGTGGGGTGGGAAGGAAAGAAAAGGAAAAGAAAAACTTATCTGTCACATTAAATTGGTATATCCTGTTCCAGTCCTGTTTCCTAGAAAGGTGCCTCCTATTCAGATTCCAGACTTGAACCAAACCTTCTACTTTAGGCTTAAACTGCACAGAGGTAATTATTTCCACCTATTTCCCCTTCTAGCCAATGGAAATGTGAAAGGTAAGGGTATTTTTTTTCTGTATGAAACAACTAGTCTAATGCTTTAATTTTATAAAGAAGGACAGACAGACATAGATACTCTAAGTGGGTTAAGAATTTCCTCTACTTTCTAATTCTTAATCATACTGACCCTAACTGTTCCAAGTCCAACACCATTTCTTTTTTTTTTTTACTTTATTGTTGTTCAATTACAGTTGTATGCATACTCTTCCCTCCCCTCCCCCTCCAATTCCACCTCCCTTCCCTGCCTCCCTCCCCACCCTTGGTTCTGTCCATGTGTCCTCTATAGTGGTTCCTGAAAATCCTCCCCATTGTCCCCTCCCCTCTCCCCCCTGGCTATTGTTAGATTGTTCTTAATTTCAATTTCTCTGGTTAAGTTTTGCTTGCCTTTTGCTTTTGTTGATTATGCTCTGGTTAAAGGTGAGATCATATGGTATTTGTCCCTCACTGCCTGGCTTACTTCACTTAGCATAATGCTCTCCAGTTCCATCCATGCTGTTGCAAAGGGTATAAGCTCCTTCTTCCTCTCTGCTGCATAGAATTCCATTGTGTAAATGTACCATAGTTTCCTGATCCACTCATTTGTAGATAGGCACTTAGGTTGTTTCCAGCACTTGGCTATTGTGAATTGTGCTGCTATGAACATTGGAGTGCATAGCTTCTTTTGGATTGGTTTTTCAGGATTCTTAGGGTACAATCCCAGTAGTGGAATTGCTGGGTCAAAAGGCAGTTCCATTTTTAGTTTTCTGAGGAAATTCCATACTATTTTCCACAGTGGCTGCACCAGTCTGCATTCCCACCAACAGTGCAGTAGGATTCCCTTTTCTCCACATCCCCTCCAATAGTTATCTGTTGCTTTGTTGATGATGGCCATTCTGACTGGTGTGAGGTGGTATCTCATTGCAGTTTTAATTTTCATCTCTCTGATGGCTAATGATGTTGAGCATCTTTTCATATGTCTCTAGGCCCTCTGTATGTCCTCTTTCGAGAAGCGTCTGTTCATGTCTTTTGCTCATTTTTTAATTGGGTTTTTTGTCTTCCTGGAGTGGAGTGGTATGAGTTCTTTATATATTTTGGAGATCAAACCCTTGTCTGAGGTATCATTGGCAAATATGTTTTCCCATACAGTTGGTTCTCTTTTTATTTTAATACTGTTTTCTTTAGCCCCACAGAAGCTCTTTATTTTGATAAGATCCCATTTGTTTATTCTTTATGTCCCTTGCTCTAGGGGACATATCATTGAAGATGTTGCTGCGTGGAATGTCTGACATTTTCCTACCGATGTTTTCCTCTAAACTTTTATGGTGTCATGACTTACATTTAAGTCTTTTATCCACCTTGAATTTATTTTTGTGTATGGTGTAAGTTGGTGCTCGAGTTTCATTTTTTTGCAGGTAGCCGTCCAGATTTCCCAACACCATTTGTTGAAGAGGCTATTTTTATTCCATTTTATGCTTCTGCCCCCTTTGTCAAATATTAATTGCTCATAGAGACTTGGGTTTATTTCTGGGCTCTCTATTCTGTTCCATTGGTCTATCTTTCTGTTTTTATGCCAGTACCAAGCTGTTTTGATTACAATGGCCTTGTAATACAGTTTGATATCAGAAATTGTGATCCCTCCTGCTTTGCTCTTCTTTCTCAAAATTGCAGCTGATAGTAAGAGGGCATTTCTATACTTAGATTAATAAAACAAAACCAGGGAAGATGGGTGCAGGAGACCAACATTGTATCTGGTTGTACCCTAGCCCATTATTTGAAAAGCAACCCTGGTTATCCCAATAACCTTCTCCAAGAAGGCAGCACAGACTTGGGGGTGAAATTGGTTTTCTATTTTTTAACATGTTCTGCTTTGAAAATTGTCCAGGTAGCCTTCACCTATAGAAGGCTCAAGGTCACTGAGTGACTTCTAAAGCTCTATATATCTGCATCTTCACCCCAAAACATTGTTCTAAAACCTGAGGCATGGTGGTTTGTGTGGCAGTGATTTCCACACGCGTGTTAACACGTAGTCATGAGAATTTACGTGTTTTGAGCGCAGCTCCGTGTAATTCCCATGTAGGCAAGTGTGGATCATATCTGTGGAATGGGAATTCCCTAATAGGAATTTGGCAAAAATGTATCTTAAGAAATTCTGGCTTGCTGAGCCCTGTTTAAAATATTACCCTGGTCCTGTCTGCCACTGGACCTGAATTTACATCCTAATGCCCTGCTAATGAGTAAAACGATCCCTGTTCTGCTTAATCCCATGAATGATCAATCCAATGTAAATATGTCCTAAAGCCTCTAATAAAACCCCCGGCTAACCTACCCACGAGGCCTTTTCCTGAGATGGAGGTATTGGTCCCGTGGCCCCGGACTCTCCTTTCCCCACATGTCTCGGTATGAGATTCTTTCACGCATCGAGTTGTGATCACCCACGGGTTTCAGCTGGGACGAAATCCCCATGGCAGAAAAAATTGGGTTCCCGAGGGTGGAGGGAGATGCCATGGCGTGCCCTCAGGGAACAGACCTCTCCATGCAGCGGAAGATGCTGGGGTGTGCCATGGCATCTCCCTCCGCCCTCGGGAGCCCAATTTTTTTCCCTCTGGCTGGTGAGTGTTGTTACCTGACCCAAAGTAGGGGTTCTAGTGATGTGAGGGGATTTGGCGATGCAGCAATTTTGGAGTTTTTTCGTTGAGTCCACAGGGTTTTTCCTTCAGGGGCTGGAATGTAGCCGGGAGACCGGAGACAGGCTGCCAGTGGCTTCCTGGGGCAGCCAGGGGGCCAAGCATCTTGGAGTGGTGGGGGTCCTGTGTATTCTGTGGAAAAACACAGAGATACCCTTTCCCCCCAAAATTAAACCTACAGGTTTGATTGTTCTCAAGGCCAATCTCAGTGGCGACCTTACTTTGCCCTTTCCTCTATGCAGAGCACCTCTAGCACATGCCACAAAGGACATCTGGTCATACAATGCCATGTACCACAATTCCATGAGGATGTCTGAAGATGCCTTCCTTGCTTTCTTATTCCCTTAGAGTCACAGAATTTTGAAGATGAAGGACTGTTAGAGGTCACCTGGGATCAACTCACTCATCTTATAGATGAGAAAACTGAAGCCTAGCAAAGAGTAGTCACTTTCAAGAAGTCATCTAGATAGACTTGGCACATAGTTCTCTTATTAAACTCTCAGTTCTCCAGTTAAGGATGTGCCAGTAAAATGCTCCATAGTTCTGATACATTTCTTCTCAGCCCACTAAAATAAATTGCAAGCTTCTTGAGGGCAGTTCAAGCAATTTGTTTGCTTTGCCTGCACTTCCTATACCTTCTTCTCAAAGACCCTTCTGACTGGTCAGCCAACCCTATCTGCTAGCCTTTGTTAACACCAAAATAAACAGCTGATTTAAGATGAGCTATCTGATAATTCTTCTAGAAATTCTTCTGATAGGTCCTGATTTTTCTAGGAATCAGGAATTAAAGTAAGTATCTGTTGTGGGCAAATGAAAAAGACATGTAAGGCCCTAAAGTATGCCTGATTTTCTTCATGGACAAAAGGAAATATAAAATGCCAGTTGCTGAGACAAAAAGTTTTAAGAGCTTCATAAATACATTGAGTCAAGAAAAAAGGGGTTCACTACCTGTTTCTCAATGGATTTTACATTCTGATTCCTGTCTTCATGCACCCTGGTGCTCTTTCTGCCCTGGAGTTCTGGGGGGTAATAAAAAATTCTTTCAATACATGCTCCATTTTTTAAAAATGTATTTTTCAACTATAGTTTAGATTCAATATGATTTTGTATTAATTTCATGTGCACAGCCTAGTGGTTAGGCAATCATGTAACAGGGTGCAAGATGTTCAATTTATAGGCCTCACTTAAGGAGCCCATCTTCATCATCACCCCCTGAGACTCAACGGTTTGACTGAACTAAGTGGTTGGTTTGGGGTGGTCTGTGGGCTTTACTTTAGAACTGATTTTCCCTTTTCTGTCCTAATGACTTGGACAGAAAGGGCCCAGAAATCTGAAAGGAGGGAAATCCTAATGTATTCCCCTAAGCCCGAGTGAAGTATAGTGAGCCACAGGGGTTTTGGATAGGTGTAGACCTTGCACACCTTCCTCCAGATAAGCCATTCTTTACCTATGTCCCTGCTTTTGTCATTTAGTGGTTATGATCTAATTGTGCCTTCCAACTTTTGCCAAATCTGTCACCTCCAGAATACAACAAGGATGCCAACTGTCCAGTAATGCCAGCCTTTGGACATCGAGCCTGCAACTTCCTGGTGACAGCCAACTGACTTGGATTCTATAAGGTCCTTCCCCTTACAGGAAGGACTCCCTCCATGCTGCCCCCCCTTTCAGGGTACCCCTGACCCAAGGGTAAGTAGGACAATGTCCATGTCCAGCCTGAAGTAGTTACAGGAAGATGAGAACTTTGTCCATTGTCCTTTATATGATTATAAAGGGGTTGTATATCTGAAAGGAGGGATTGTAACAGGGTGCAGCCAAGAGGGGGGCCCCAAATAGAGATTTTGAATGGGATCCAGAACTCAAGGTGTCCAGGAAATATTAGAAAAAAATATATGTAGGATGTCCTCACCCCAAAAGTCTGAGCTTAGGGATGAGACACATTGAGCAGGGCCATCTAGAGCTGTTTTGCATAGCAACTGCTTTGCCACTAACCTCTGGCATGGTCATTTAACAGATCTATAACCTTTAACTGGTTTCATAGATATGTTAAATAGCTGTGCCCTTGCTTTGAGCCAGGTGGATGGAAGTGACTTCCACCCAAGATATAACTGGGAGGCAACTCCCCCTGGTTACAGCACCTGTGTGAGTGAGAGCTTGGAGATGATTGGCTCCATGTCATGGGGCCGCACCTGCCCAGACTTATTATGGCAGCCCAGTAAAGCTGGAAAAATATGGGAATGCTGGCAGGTGTAACTGATTGTGGGAGGAGTCGGAAATGGGGCTGCAGAGGAAGATCAGCAAAGGGATTTAAACCCAGGTGTGGCAGCCATACAAAGAGGATTCACCATGCAGCTTAGGCAGGGGAGGACAGGACCACACTGCTGTGGCAGGAGAGGACATCACCACATGGCTTGGGCAGAGGAGTCTGGACCATGCGACTGTGGCAGGAAAGGGGGGACCACGTGGCTTGGGCAAGTGTCAGGACCATGAGGCTTTGGGGTGCTCCCTTTTGCTACATGGCTTAGGAAGCAGGAGAGACTTTGCCTGGAAGAAGAGGGGTGGAAGGACTCTTGCTGGTGGGCCCTGAGAAGGTGCCACATGACTTTGGATTAACTGGAGATCATAGCGGCGACAACAGCTGATGATGCCAGGAGCCTGAACCATAGACTTCTACTTTCTTTTCCTGAGATACAGTACCATGGACTAGGCAGAGGAAGAAGGAAGGACTGTGTGTGTTTGTGGGTATTCTAAAGAACTTTAGTATTTTAATGAGGACATTAAGTCATTACTCCAAGCCTGTATAACTTGTAAATAAATAATTCTTTCCTTTTCACCAATCTCTGGCATTGAGAAACGTCTTTCCTCTGGCGGCAGGCAAAGCGAACCTAGTACGGGGGAGGAACCCCGTGAGGAAAATGGGGGTCTTTTATATAATTCAGCCCCACCCCGGTCTGCTCTGTAACAATCATACACTTTACAAAGTGTTCCCCTCGATATTTCAAGTACTCATCTAGCACCATACATAGTTATCACAGTATTACTGACTATATTTCCTATGCTGTACTTTATACTCCCTTGGCTATTTTGAAGCTACCAATTAGTACTTCTTAATCCCTTCATTTTTTTAACCCAGCCCTCCAACCCACCTCCCCTCTGGCAACCATCAGTATGTTCTCTGTATCTATAATTCTGTTTTGATTTTGTTTGTTCGCTTATTTTGTTCTTTAGATAACACATATAAGAAAATCATACAGCATTTTCTTTCTTTGTCTGATGTATTTCACTTAACATGATACCCTCTAGGTCCATCCATGCTGTTGCAAATGGTAAGATTTCATTCTTTGTTGTGGCCAAGTAATATTCTATGGCATGTATGTACCAATCCAATTAAAAAGTCAGCAGAGGACCTCAATAAACACTTCTCCAAAGAGGACATAGAGATGTCCAATAGACATGTGAAAGGATGCTCAGCATCACTAATCAGAAAAATTCAAATTAAAACCACAATGAAATATTACCTCACACCTGTCAGAGTGGCTATCATAAACAAATCAACAATCAACAAGTCTTGGCAAGGTTGTGGAGAAAAGGGAACCCAAGTACACTGTTGTGTGAATGCAGACTTGTGTAGCCACTGTGGAAAACAGTATGGATTCTCTTCAGAAAACTAAAAATGGAACTGCCTTATTACCTAGCTATTGCACTTCCATGTATATATCCAAAGAAACCCAAAGCACTAATTTGAAAGAATATATGCACCCCTACATTAATTGAAACATTATTTACAATAGCCAAGCTATGGAAGTAACCCAAGTGCCCATCAATAGATAAGTGGATAAAAAGTTGTGGCACAAATATGTACTCCATTCTGCTTAAGATAGTTTAAATAGACTTCTGTTATTGCTCCTACACCCATGTATTACTAATAATTTCATTGCCAACTTCTAATGCAATGCCTCTGTATCAGTTAGCTATGACAGTGTAACAAATTATTCCCAAACTTAGCAGCTAAAAAAACAAAAAACAAAATCACCTAATAGCCTCTGAGGGTTAGGAATCTGGGTATGCCTTAGCTAGGTGGGTCCTCTGTTTCAGCATCTCTCATGAGGCTGAAGTCCCATTTCCAGACTCAACTGGAAGGATTCATGCCCAGGTTAACTCCCATGGCTGCTGGAAGGCCTCAGAAGATCTGCTTCCAAGCTCACGCACTTGGGCATCTTTATAGTGTTGCCTCACAACATGGCAGTTGGCTACTCCTAGAACAAGCAAAACAAGAGTGAGTGAGAAAAAGCACCCAGAAGAGGAGCTAGTATTCTCATAATCTAATTTTTGAAGTGATATCCCATTACTTCTGCCCTATTCTATCTGATGAATTGCGTCACTAGGTATAGCCTCAAAGGGGAGAATATTTCACAAGTGCATGAATACATATTTGCCACAGGCACTCTGTATTCCCTGAGCCCCCTTTTTCCCTTCCTTGTGTTTCAGGAGCACTGTCTGATTAAATTGGGTACTTAACCCCCTCCCCTTTCTAGCAAGTATATATAGTAACTAAAGACCAAACTTCTCTCATCATCTGGATTCCTAATTCTATGAAAGCAGGGATTGTATCTTATTCTCTGTAATGCTTTGAAAATCATATGTGGTCAATAAATATATAATTATTGGTTGAATAGATCTGTGTGATGTAGAAGAAAGAGCTCTCTGACATGAGTCTATGGCACCCAAGTTCTAGTTTTGACTGTTCAACCATTTTGATCTTAGATAAATCACAACTTCTTATAGCCTTTTAAAATAAGATTACAGCAGAAGATCTTTAAGGTTACTGTAATGAGTAATAGGTTCTGGAAAATTCTTATTTAAATTCTCTTTAGGGAAGTATATCAGATACCACTGGTAACTCTCATCATCCTCTTGGCCTACCTCTAATTTCAGCAGTAGCTGCAGGGAGCAGATTCATATCAAGCTGAGAATGTCTATTTTCTTTCTACCTCTGGGCCTTCTACACCCATGTGAGAGTTTACCTGGTCTATGTGTATGTGCATCTCAGAAGTGTGAGTGTGATAACATCTCCTGGGCAATTCTCAACCAGGGTCAGACAGCAACTGGTGGATAAATGCCCCAGGCTCCTGTCCTTCCAGTGAACAACTCTGTAAAGCATTCTCTACACTTCTTATAAAATCATCCCCTGTTGCCCTTCATTGTATTATATTTTTTCCTTCCCTGTCTCGTTCTCTCCTTTTCTTTTTTTTAAAAGAGTTTATTTATTTATTTTTTAGAGAGAGGGGCAGGGAGAGAGAAAGAGAGGGAGAGAAACATCAATGTGTGGTTGACTCTCACGCACCCCCTACCGGGAATCTGGCCTGCAACCCAGGCATGTGCCCTGACTGGGAATCAAACTGGTGACCCATTGGTTTGCAGGCCAGCACTCAATCCACTGAGACATACCAACCAGAGCTCATTATCCCCTTTTCTTTACTTCTAATTGAAGCTAGGATCTCATCTCAAATAACCTACCACTGTCCAAGTGTTTCTGTCATGCTCTGCTTTCAAGAGAATCCAAACTAAGACCAGAAGCCATTTAATTTTCTGCCCATCCTCTGCCACTAAGGTTAATCCTTGAGGAAGTTTGGGTCACAAATACAAGGAATGTGATGGGGTTGAAGTCCCAATCAGACTGGAAAAGTCTGCTCCCTCTGGCTCTCTCTGGACCAAAGTTTTAGAATGGGGAGTTGTCTGATGAGGGTGAAGGCAAAAGCCAAGAGCCAAAGTGAAGTTGTCTACTCTGTGCTTGGGACTCCAGGAAGAGACAACACAGTATGGTACACCTGCAATAACCTAGGACAGTTACTGGCTAGACAGAGAGAAAGCCTGAGTTAATATTTTTGATATATCCTGGGCTCTATTTTTCATGCAAGAGATCCAAGAAATGTCTACAACCCCCTACAAAAACATAGATGTTGGCAAGACACTAGCTGGAGAGCTCACTAAAGGAAGTTACTAGCATGGAGTGAAAAAAGATCCTAGAGTCAAAGGAACTTGATCGAGCCACCTGAACAGGAGACTAAATAGGGGTTATTTTTATGACTCAGGAGGTCTTCAATAGCAGTCAGGGCTGAGGACAACCCGAGTCAGCAGAGAGGACCACAAGGTTGTCAGAGAGGACACAGTAAGATCACTAACCATTGGCTTTAGCAGTTGCCAGAATTGTGAATGTCTATTGCTGTGGAGACATGAAGGATCAAGTGAGTGGAACAGAGACACTGTATGGATCTGCACCCGTCCCCATCAATACCATAAGGATGTGGCATACTCTTACTGCATACCCAGGTGCCATCTTGGAGGGAATGAAGAGAGGGAGAGAAAAATGGAAGGAGTACATATTTAAACCACAATAAAATAATTTCCAAAAGAAATTGTTTAAAAAGTTGGAGTGGACCAGGCTTACCAGGTTGGTACCAAGTTTCATACTTATTCCCCTTTCTATTGCCCACTTTCATGTATGTGCATGTGAGGTACCATGGGCACACACACATACACACACACACCTGCAAAGGCATGTCAGGCTCATAAGAAAGCTTGAGTCTGCCATAGAAAATCTTTTGTAAATCTGAGTGAAGTGTGGAGTAATCTTGAAAGTCCTCTTCTGGTGCTGGCAGGGCAGGGAATAAGGCTTCTGTCTTTTGGAGGTACCCAATCACGGATATAGTGTCTCCAACCTGGGGCAGCTTTCTATATTCAAGCCAGGCTCATTTGAGCTGGAAATGCCACATTGGCTGCAAACCCACCTCCAAGTGTCTGATTTTACCTGGGAGGAGGCCCCCAATAATCTTATCACATTCAGCCAAAACTATGAAGGAAGGGTGGGGGTGGGATATGCAGCATTTGTCCCTTTCATCTCCTTGGGCAGTCGTGATTTCTTTATGCCCCCCTCCCCATCTTGGCTGTGTCAAGGCTATCGTCATACCCCTGTCTTTCCCTGGCTTCCTCTGGGATGCCTCCTCTGCCATGACAGTTGCTGTGGGTTCCCCAGGGCATGTGGAAGCATGATTTGCTTTTCAAGCTCTGCCCACTTATTGATCTCCTGTCTGAGAAATGTCAGCAGCATCCAGGAGCTTTCCTCGCTAAGACACTTAGCTTGGAAGCCTGTGGTATCTGCCTGTATAAACCCTCCTGCCTCCTGCCTCTCTGGCTTTAGAACTATCCTCACCCCCACCCTGGGAAAAGTCTTCTAAGATGAGATGGCAAGAATCAAACAGCAACATGCTTTGAACACTGGGATAGGAAACAGATTTAAATTGGGCAAAAGCCTTGAGCTCAGAGACAGTGAATTTCATTTCTGCCATCCCTCCCACTTTCTGCATCTGATTGCTGGGAGCAAGTAAAGAAATTTCCCCAGGAGGAGGCTGGCCAGGGCAGTTGACCCAGGAGTCAGAAATGGGCCTCTGGTTCAGGACCTGGGCAGATAAAGCCAACCCATTATTTCAAGTGTCAACCCCTCTCCCCCGACTCCTGCTCCAGCACAATTTAAAAGCAGGATCGTGAGGAAGGGAGGGAAGAGAAAGAGACTGTGTGTTTAGTGGTTAAACCTTTTAAAATTTAAGTGCATAAACAGGACCTTCTCCTTATCTGTCTATAGCAATTCCCATGACAGTTACAGCAAAATTACAGAAATTGGGTCATTTATATAACCCTTTGTATTGTCAAAGCACATTAAATGTCTGCTTTCCTGCACCCTGCTGAGCTGTCTTCAGCTGTCAAATCCCCATACTGCAGCTCAACACACTGAGGGTAAAGAACTTTGGCAATGCCTACACAGGGAATGCTGGACCCTTCAGGTGCAGAAAAGGTTCTGAAAGGGAGATTTAAATTTCCTCTGAGCACAAGTCCCATGGTTTAAAATATACTGATTGCTTGCTTCAGCAGCACACATACTAAAATTGGAACGATACAGAGATTAGCATGGCCCTTGCGCAAGGATGACATGCAAATTCGCGAAGCATTCCATATTTAAAAAAAATAAAATAAAATATATTAAATAGTCTGCTTTCTAGCCAAATGCTTTGTCACCTGGCTGGTGAGTTATTCCCCAAATGGCCAAACTCCACATTTATCTTTTATTCTGGACAGGGTTGAAAGTGCTCATTCATCTATTCATATATTTGATAAAGAAGGATATATTGAATGTTTTTAAAAATGTTAGTACTAGGAATAATATGCACTGGCTACCATTTTAAAGATTATATATATAATCTCTTCATCCTTATTTTAACCCAATAAAGAAGGCACTATTATTAGCTCCATTTTATAGGTAAGGAAACTGATGCACAGAAAGTTATGTAGTGGAGATTGTGGTGTGCTGTCCAGATGTCCCTTTATGACTGTGGTACTCATTTCCCCAGCTACTGGGAGTGTGGGAAGCAGACAATTCACATATAAAATTTAAAAAAATAAAAATTTTATATATTTAAGGTGTATCACATTCAATGCCCCTCTAGAAACTGCCCTTGAAGTTAGTTTCACTCCCCCACAAGGTCACTCCTCCTTCCTAAGGGCAACCCACATTCAATGACCAAATCACACAGAAGTATAAAAGCCTATCATCTTGCCTCAGTTCTTCTGAGAGACTTAGCATGGTCACCCCAACTCCACTGCTCCCCAGGGGGTCCACTTACATCTTCTTTGTGAATGCATTGCAGCACAATTCCTACCTCAGCCCAATCTTTTCTCCTTTACCCTCCCACTACTATTGATCCCAAGGGCACTCCTCAATGACCCTCTTGTACTCACATCTCCATCTGCATCTCAGTGTGCATTTCCCCACACTTGATGTAGGAGGATGAGTAACTTGCAGTTTGTCAAAGTCACATGGCTAGTAGACAGTGGAGGTAGTTTTAACCTTTGTACAAGTGGCCACTACCTCATTTACTGAGCATTTCCTCTCTCTCCAACCCTGGGCCTGGCACTTTATCTACATTATTTGACTCATTTAATCCTTCACTTTAACCCTGCAGATATCACTAATCCCATTCTACCTAGAGGGGCTTGGGACTCAAGATACTAAGCAAGGGCATGGGACTTCAACAAGATTTGAGTCTGGGTCTCTCAGCTGGTTTGACACCTCCAGCCCCAGCCCCAGCCCCAGCCCCAGCCCCAGCCCCAGCCATCCTTCCACTGCAGATTGTCCACACGGACAGCACGGCAGATTGTGAAGGTGCTTCTATTTCACAAAGTTCTTTCAGCTCCTCAAGAGATGTGGAAAAGAAAGTATTATCACCTCCACTTTGATGGTGAAGAAATTTTAGCTTAGGAAGATTAAAAAATGTGTACTATCTGTTGCTAACATAGCAGAAACTCAGACCCAGATCTCTAGTATATATTTCCCAAGCTGATGTTCTCATCCAAGGCTTTAGGTTAGGAGGAGTGCAGGATGCTCTTCTATATAAAACTTTGCCCCTTCCCAGGAAGTGGTACCATCTGCAACTTCATTCTGCTTCTCTGCCAGAACACCAAGGCTCTAGAATTGTGAGTTTGTACAGTTGAACCTGTGTCATCAATGCCATCGCAATTCCTGCATTTGGTAAATCACTTGCACACATGGACAAATCTCAAAAACATGGTGAGTTAAAGAAGCCAGACACAAAAGAGCACACATATTGTATAATTCCAAATTTATGTGAAGTTCTAAAATAGGCAAGACTCATCTATGGCAATAGACGTCAGAAGAGTGATTACTTTGGAGGGAGGCATGTTTTGACTGGAGAAGAACACAGCACATTTTCTAAAGAGATGGAAATTTTCTTTCTTTTTTACAACAATATTTATTGATTGTGCTGTTACTGTTGTACTATTTTTTCTCCCTTTGCCCCCACTCAGCACTCCCCACTTGCCTCAGGCAATTCCCCCCCACCTTTGTTCATGGGCCATGCATATAAGCTCTTTGGCTACTCCATTTCCTGTACTGTACTTTCCATCCTTTGGCTATTCTGTAACTACCTATTTGTACTTCTTATCACCTGCACCTCTTACCCCGTTCCCCCAAAGACCCCTCCAAACTGCTAACAATTAAAATACTCTCTGTATTCATGATTCTGTCTCTGCTCTTCTTTTTTGCTTAGTTTGTTTTTTAGATTTAATTGCTGATAGATATGTGTTTATTTCCATTTTATTATTCATAGTTATGATCTTTTTCTTAAATAAGTCTCTTTAACATTTCATGTAATAATGGTTTGGTGATGATGAACTCCTTTAGTTTTTTTTTTTTTTTTTTTTTTTTTTTTTTTTTTTTTTTTTTTTTTGTCTGGGAAGCTCTTTATCTGCCCCCTGATTATAAATGATATCTTTGCTGGGTTGTAGTTCCCTGCTTTTCATGACTTTGAATATTTCTTACCAATCCCTTTTAGCTTGCAGTTTCTTTTGAGAAATTGGCTGACAGTTTTATGGTAACCCCCCTGTAGGTAACTAACTTATTTTCTCTTGCTGCTTTTAACATTCTCTTTTTATCTTTAACCTTTGGCATTTTAATTATGATGTGTCTGGGAGTGAGCCTCTTTGCATCCATCTTGTTTGGGACTCTCTGTGCTTCCTGGACTTCCATGTCTATTTGCTTCACCAAATTAAGGAAGTTTTCTTTCATAATTCTTTCAAATAGATTTTCAATTTCTTGCTTTCTCTCTTCTCTTTCTGGCACCCCTATGATGAAAATGTTGGTTCCCTTGAAGTTGTCCCAGAGGCTGCTTACACTATCCTCGTTTTTTTTGGATTCTTTTTTCTTCTTCTTGTTCTGCTTGGTTGTTTTTTTGTTTCCTTGTGTTTCATATCATTGTTGTGATTCTCTGCTTCATCCACTCTACTGTTGATTCCCTGTAAATATTTCATTTCCATTAGTATATCCTTCATTTCTTCCTGGCTCTTTTTTATGCTATTGAAGTACTCAGTGAATTCCTTGAGTATCCTTATAACCAGGGTTTTTAATTCTGCATCTGATAGATTGCTCACTTCCATCTTGTTTAGTTCTTTTTCTGGTGTTTTGATCTGATTTTTCTAACAAATATTTTATTTATTTATTTTTAGAAAGAGGGGAAGAGAGGGAGAGAAACATCAGTATGTGGTTGCCTCTTGCACACCTCCTACTGGGGACTGGCCTGCAACTTGGACATGTGCCTTGACTTGGAATTGAACCAGTAACCCTTTGGTTTGCAGGTGGGTACTCAATCTACTGAGCCGCACCAGCTAGAGCCTGGTCTGTTCTTTCATTTGGGCCATGTTTCTTTGTCTCTTCATTTGGCAGCCACCCTGTGTTTGTTTTTGTGTATTAGGTAGAGCCACTATGACTCCCTGTCTTGGTAGCATGGCCTGTTTGGTCCAGTGGTACAGCCTTTGTATTACCCAAACTGGGTACTCAAGGTACACCCTCCTCTTATAGTTGAGCCTTGGTTGCTGTTGGCAGGTTTATGTGAAGGATTTACCCAGGCCAGTCAGTGGCAAGGACTGGCTGTGACCGCTGACCACCAGTTTCCACCCTCCGTGGAGTGGCAGCTGTGTAGAGGCAGTGTGGTGGTGCTCCAATGAGGTCTGTAGATGTCCACTAGGTGTACTGGCCCTGGGGTTTCCCAGGTGGTGCAGGCCAAGGTCAGCTCCCACATGTGTTTTGCCTGGGGCCACCCTGTGTGAGCTACAAAGCAATCTGAGATGGCTACTACTTGTGCTGCGCTTAGAGATTCCCAGGCAGAGCCAAACTGTGATCTAAAGCTGGCTACTGCTAGTCTTGGGCCTGGGGACACTTAGCTAGAGGTATGGGGTTTGGAGAAGGCCCATAAGTTGGGTGGAGCAGAGCCTCAGGTAAACGGTAGGGCAGGGCAAACAGTGTAAGCCAGGTTGATGGAATCTCAGATATAGCTCTCACCTGCCTGTTCTGTGGCTCCATGGGGGTAGGACTCACAAAAGGGACAATGGCCTCTGCCTGCCTTTCTTTCTGGGAGAAAACTGTCCCCCAGCTCTTGCCTTGATGTCAGACACTTCAGTTCCTCCCTGTATGCCACTGGTGCCTTTCAAGCTGCTACCCAAGTGCTGGAGCTCAGAGGGAGTGCATCTGTGTAAGTTTGGTGGGCCCTTTAAGAGGAACTTCCAGGGAGTCCAGTAGTTTTTTTCACCAGCTCAACTCCTACTGGTTTTTACAGCCAGAAGTTATGGGGGCTTATCTTCCTGACACTGGAACTCTGGGCTGGGAACACCTTGCTACAGAGATATCCCTCTCTAATTTTTATCCACCACACATTGGTGTGGGGCCCGCCTGTTCCTAATCTCTGTGTCTCCTACCCTTCTGAATTGATGTGGTTTCTTTAGTTCCACAGTTGCCGGATTTCCATTCAGCTCGATTTCTGAGGGTTCTGAGTGATTGTTGGTCTGTAGTTTAGTTGTAATTTTGATGTGGTTGTGTGAGGAGGCTAGTCCTGTTTACCTGTGCCTCCATCTTGATAAGAAGTACAAATTTTCTTTATTTTCACGGGTTAGTATGCATTTGTCAAAACTCATCAAAATGTACACTTAAAATGGATGAATTTGGTATATTAATTACGCATCTGTAAAGCTGGTTAAAAAAAAACAAGTCAGTGACACAGTAAATGTGGCATTCTTGTCCTGGGCTTTCTGGAGTCTCTAGTCTGGCATTCATAAAATGATATAGTCAATTATGAGCCTAAGTGTATTTTTCAGGAAAAGATTCTCTCATTTTCATCCAATTCTACTCCTACAAGAACATTTGCAACTCACTTAACATAGACATAGAAAAAGCAAAGGACCTCAAATAACCATTCTCTGTGACAAACCCAACATACAATTTCCTTTACAGAACATGCTAGCCCTTGAAGGCTGGATTCCTGGGAACTCAGGGCCATGGTGAAAGGAAGGGGGGAGTCCTAAAAGGGGTACAAGGCCAATCTTGCATGGTGGAGGGAGAGGAAGGGCTGAGGGTCAGGCCTAAGCCTGAGGAATCACCAGGCTGTTTTACCTTGCCTTTCAGTAAGTTGGAGAAGAAGCCACAATCACTTATGTCTATGACTTACACAGGTTTGAAATCACAATCTTGTCATGCCTGTTTAAACTGCCACAATGCAGCGAAATCCTATTATCTGCCATATATTACTGTGCTGACAGATATGGGAGGGAACTGTGGACACTATCAGACATACATCATTCCCTTGGGAACCAGGGAGCTTGGAAAATTCTGTCCTAGCAAAAACCTCTTTGAACAATCAACTTAGCACTCTAGACTTAAGGTGGGATGGGGAATGAGTTGTGTTGAATCAGCACCTGGTATAGGGAAGCACATGAGTGTGCCTGTGCGTACATGTTCACACACCATCAAGAGCTGGGATGGTGGTTTGTGAGATATTTCAGAAACTAGCACCAGTTGTGATTGGGAAGTAGAACAGCTTAAACCTGTGAATCAATCCAAGTACAAAGCTTTCAGTTTCTAATTTGTTACCCGTTTTTAACACCTTGCAAAGAGTCAATCTGTGTAGAACATCATGTTCTCAGCATTTATGATATTCAGTTGTAGGAAAATGCAGTCACAGAAAGTGTCTAAACTATTGATTTTTTTGAGTATCCTATACCACCATTGACATCAAATTTGCTCTTGCAAATACTAAGAAACTTTATGATGTCCACATTCAGAAACACTCAATAAGAGGCTAAAACTTCTGTCTTCTAGACTATGGTTGAAACAGATCTAGGGGATATTTTTATTCATTCTTTCAACATTTATCAAGCATCTACTATGTGTCAACTCATGGGCATATAGGAGGAAACAAAACAAAAAAACCTGAGCTCATGGAACACATTCTAGAAGATTGGTGAATAAATAAATTATACATTATGTTATATAATATAGTAGGAGAAAACAAAGCAGGGAAAGACAAAGTGGGGCTGCAATCTTAGACAAGGTGGTCATGGAAGTCTTCACTGAAAAGAGGACGGTTGAGCAAAGATTTTTAGAGGTGAAGGAGTGTGCTTTATGAATAGCTTGGTAGTCCCAGGAAGGAAGAACAGCCAATGCAAATTGGGTCATGAAGCAATAATATGTTGGAGCATTAGAGGAACAGCAAAGAGGCCAATAGCTAGAATGAAATGAACAAAGGGAACTAGAACAATTAAATGAAATGAGTGAGGTAGTAAGGTCCAGATTGTGTGGGTCTGGGTAGGTCATTGTAAAATTTGGGCTTTGGCTCCACATGATAAGGAGGGTTCTGAAGAGTGACTTGCTCCAACTCAAGTTTTAAATGGATCACTCTGGCTTATGTGCTAAGAACAGACTATATTAGAGGGTGGGGATGGGAGTATCTATGGATGTGAAGATAGATCAATATAAACTATCTTATATAAATGACATACAGAAAAATACTTAAAAAATGAGTAGCATATCAGAGACCTGTGTAGTCTAGCATGTATGTCATCAGAGATCCAGAGGAGAGAAAAAAGAGTACAATGTTATAAAAATATTTGAAGAAATGATGGCTGAAAGCTTCTCAAGCTCGACAAAGGCTATAAAGCTATGTATTCGAGAAGTTGAGTGAACCCCAAATAAGACAAACTCAAAGAAATTCATGACTATAGACATCCAAAACTAGTGAAAACTAAAACTGAAGAAAAACCCTTGAATGCTGCCTGAGAAAAACAATGCATTACCTATAGGGGAACAACAATTTGGATGATTGCTGATAGCTCACAAAAATAATGGAGGTCAAAAGGAAGTGGCACAATATTTTTGAAGTGCTAAAAGAAAAAAAAACATAAACACAATCCTAAATGGAGTAAAAATACACTTAAGGAATGAAAGTGAGATAAAGATGTGCTCTTATGATGGAAAATTAAAGAATTTGTAGCCAACAGATTGCTCTAAAAGAATTGCTAAAGCAAGTTCTTCAAATGAAAGGGAAAGGATAACAGAAGGAAATTGGGAATATCAGAAATAAAGGAAGAGTAACAGATATGATCAAAATCAGAGTAAACATAATAGATTCTTCTATTTGAGATATTTAGAATATGTTTGACATTGAAAGCACAAATTAAAACATTATCTTCTGGGGATTGTAGTATACATTCATGTAATATATAAGATAAATGCAGCACAAAGAGATTCTAAATAGTGGTAGATTCTGTACATACCAATTGAAGTGGCAAAACATTGATTCTCAATTGATGGTGAAAAGTTAAATATATATTTTGTAAATAGTAGTCCACTCTTATCCATGGTTCCACTTTCCATAGTTTCAGTTACCACAGTCAATTGCAATGTAAAAATATTAAATGGAAAATTCCAGAAATAAACAATTCATAAGTTTTAAATTGTATGCCAGTTTGAGCAGTGTGATGAAATCTGACACTATCCTGCTCCATCCAGCCTGGAACATGAATCATTCCTTTGTCTCGTATATCCATGTTATATACTCTACCCTCCTGTCAGTCGCTTATTAGCCTTCTCAGTTATCAGGTAGACTTTCACAGGGTCACAGTGCTTGTGTTAAAGTAACCCTTATTTTAACTAATAATGGGCCAAAGCACAAGAGTAGTGATGCTGACAATTCAGATATTCCAAAGAGAAGCCATAAAGTTCTTTATTAAGTGAAAAGGTAAAAAATCCTTTGCTTAATAAGAAAAGAAAAATAGTTGTATGCTTAGGTTGCTAAGATCTATGGTAAGAATGACTTTTCTGTTTATGAAATTGCTTAATTTATAAATTAAACTTATCATAGGTATGTATGTACAAGGGAAAAACATAGTATATATAATGTTTAGTACTTTATATGCTTTCTGGCATCCACTGGGGGTCTTGAAATGTGGATAAGAGGGGTACTTAGAACAACCACTAAAGTACCTATATGAGATATAGCAAAAAATCACAATAAATATGTTAAAATTGAACAGAAAAATGTTCAAATAACACTGACTGAATACAGTGTGGTATCCTGAATTCAATCTCAGAATAGAAAAATAAGATGAGTAGAAAAATTGGTGATATCCAAATAATTCTGGAGTTTAATTAATAATAACGAACCAATTATTGGTTTCATAATTTTGACAAATATTTCATGGTAATGTAAGATGTCAACAGAGGCAACTTGGTGATGGATATATAAGAACTCTCTGTATTATCATTGCAACTTTCTGTAAATCAAACTTTTTCTAAAATAAAAAATGTTTAACCCAAATTATGCAAGAAAGGGGGAAACAGAAGAACAAAAACAGTGGGAACAGAAAATGAATAATAAAGTGGCAGAATTCATCCAAACATATCAATAATTGCATTAATATAAATGGCCTAAACACACCAATTAAAAGAAAGACAGTCAGAATTGATTAGTAAAATTAAAAACATGACCCAACTATATACTGTCTACAAGAAACACATTTTAGATATAATAATACAGGTAGGTTAAAATTGAAAGGAGGAAAACGATGTACCATGCAAACGGTAATCAAAAGAAAGCTGGAGCAGCTATAGTAATATCAGACAAAAAAGATTTCAGAGCAGAGAAAATTACTAAGGAACTAGAGGGACATTACATAATGATGAAAGGATAAATTCACCAAATAGACATAACAGTACTAAATGTGCATGCATCTAACAAAAAAAGTATCTACTACATGAAGCAAAAAACTGACAGACCTGAAAAGAAAAGTAGACAAATTTACAATTATCATTACAAACTTTCCAACACTCACCTCTCAGAAATAGATAGAACTGGTAAGCAGAAAATCAGCAAACATACAGAACTGAACAATGATGTCAACCAACTGGATCTAATTGATATTTATATGACATTTCACCAAACAATAGAAGAATATGCAGTTTTATCAAATGAACATGAAACATTCACCAAAATAGACAATATTCTACAAATCTTAACAAATTTAAAAGAATTGAAATTATAAAAATTATGCTCTCAGATCATAATTAAATTAAAACTTAAAATCCATAAAGGAAAGGTAGCAGAAAAAGCTCCAAACACTGAGAAAGTTAACAGCATACTTCTAAATAATCCTTGATTCAAAGAGAAATTATCAGGGGAGATTTAAATATATGCATACTTTGAACTGCATTAAAATGAAAATGCAACATATTAAAATGTGTGTGGTGCATTTATAGCAATGCTTAGAGGAGAACTGATAGCATTAAATGCTTGTATTAGAAAAGGAAGGGTCTCAATAATAACCAACAACTTCCATCGTAAGAAATTAGGAAAAAAGAACAAAATAAATCCAAGTGAAGTAGAAGAAAAGAACTAATAAAGAGGAGAAATCAATGAAATGAAAAACAAATAAGGACTAGATAAAATCAATCAAGCCAAAAACTAGCTCTTTGTAAAGATGAATACAGTTGACTTCTGGCCAAGATGGAGGCGTGGGTAGACAAACTGTGCTTCCTCGCACAACCAAAAGAGGAAAAACAACAACTTAAAAAACAAAAACAGCCAGATCTGACAGAAAACTGAACTGAGTGGAAGTCCGACAACCAAGGAGTTAAAGAAGACACATTCATCCAGACCGGTAATCGGGGCGGAGCTGGGTGGAGAGCACTCGGCAAGACGCAGTTTGTGGAGCAGTACCGGCAAGGCTCCAGCTGTGCAGAGAGGCCCATGGCGGGCGCGCCTGGCCAAAACGCGGCAGGCGCACTCAGCGAAACCGGGGCTGAGACTGGTGGATTGGGTGATCCCTCATTCTCGCCCAGATAAACTAGGAGGAAAAGCTGGGGAGCGGAACAGACCATGCAGTCCACCAACGCAGGAAAATAAAACCTCAAACCACCAATTGAATACATCTGTGGGGGTTGAGGCGGCAGTGGGAGGAACTCCCGGCCTCACAGGAGAGTTCATTGGGGAGACCCACAGGGACTTGGAACTGTGCAGGCCCGCCCGCTCACCCTGGAGCCAGCAAAGAAGGACCCAACATGCTTGTGGGTAGCTGGGGAAGTGCGGAGAACAGAGAAAACACCATTGTTCTCTCAGGCCCCACCCCCACAGACAGCGTCACAACACAACGACGTGGGTTACCCCGGCCTGGTGAACACCTAAGGCTCCACCCCTTAAAGTAACAGGCGCACCGAGAAAAAAAATGGCCCAAATGAAAGAACACATCGAAGGTCCAGAAAAAATACAATTAAGTGACGAACAGATAGCCAACCTGTCAGTTCAAAGCACTGGTAATCAGGATGCTCATAGGATTTGAAGAAGAATTGTTGCAATTACTTGAACAAATGAGAAGGGATGAGAAGGAAACTGGGACTCAAATCAACGGAGTGGACCAGCAGAAAGAAAAAAACATCCAACCAGAAAAGAATGAAGAAACAAGAATTCAAAAAAACTGAGGAGAGGCTTAGGAACCTCCAGGACATCTTTAAACGTCCCAACATCCGAGTCATAGGGGTGCCAGAAAGAGAAGAGGAAGACCAAGGGATTGAAAACTTATTTGAACAAATAATGAAGGTGAACTTCCCCAAGCTTGTGAAGGAAATAGATTTTCAGGAAGTCCAGGAAGCTCAGAGAGTCCCAAAGAAGTTGGACCCAAAGATGAGCACACCAAGACACATTATAATGACATTACCCAAGATTAAAAATAAGGAGAGAATCTTAGAAGCAGCAAGAGAAAAGGAGACAGTTACCTACAAAGGCATTCCCATAAGACTGTCAGCTGATTTCTCAAAAGAGACTTTTCAGGCAAGAAGGGGCTGGAGAGAAGTATTCCAAGTCATGAAAGGCAAGGACCTACATCCAAGAATACTCTATCCAGCAAAGCTATAATTTAGAATGGAAGGGCAGATCAAGTGCTTCTCAGATAAGGTCAAGTTCAAGGAGTTTATCATCACCCAGCCTTTATTATATGAAATGTTAAAGGGATTTATACAAGGCATGGAGGGACATCAACAGGGGAGTGGTAGGGGGAGAGAGGGGAAAAAGGTGCAGAGAATAAGTAGCATAAATGGTAGGTAGAAAACAGACAGGGGGAGGTTAAGAATAGTATAGGAAGTGTAGAAGACAAAGAACTTATGTGTATGACATATGGACAAAAACTAAAGGGTGAGGAATGGGGGATGTGGGTGGAGGGTAAGAAAGGGGGAAAATGGGACAACTGTAATAGCATAATCAATAAAATATATTTTTTAAAAAAGATGAATACAGTTGATAAATGTCTAGCAAGACTGATGAGAGAGAGAGAAGAAGGAAAACAATAATTTCCAAAATTAGAGAGGAAAGAGGCAGAAAACTAAAAATGGAACTGCCTTTTGACCCAGCAATTCCACTGCTGGGATTGTACCCTAAGAGTCCTGAAACTCCAATTTAAAAGAACCTATGCACCCCAATGTTCATAGCAGCACAACTTAAAATAGCCAAGTGCTAGAAGCAACCTAAGTGCCCATCAGCAAATGAGTGGATCAAGAAACTATGGTACATTTACACAATGGAATTCTACACAGCAGAGAGAAAGAAGGAGCTTATACCCTTTACAACAGCATGGATGGAACTGGAGAGCATTATGCTAAGCTAAATAAGCCAGGCGCTGAGGAACATATACCATATAATCTCACATTTAACTGGAACATAATCAACAACAGAAAAAAGCAAGAAAAACATAACCAGCGACATTGAAATTAAGAACAATCTAACAATAGCCAGAGGGGAGGGGGGAGGGGACTGTGGGGAGAAGGCTATTCAGGAACCACTATGGAGGACACATGGACAGAACCAAGGGGGAGGAGGGAGGCAGAGGAGGGAGGTGGGGTCAGAGGGGATGGGGGAGTGGAGGGGCGAGGATGCAGACAACGGTAATTGAAAAACAATAAAGTAATAATAAAAAAAAAACCCCAAGGGGGAAGGTGGAAGCAAGGGAGGGAGGTGGGTTTGGATAGAGTGGGGGGGAGGGGCGGGGAGAAAATGCAGAGAACTGTAACTGAAGGACAATAAAGTAATTTAAAAATTTTAAAAAAAGGAAGGAGGGGCTATCACTACATACCCTGCAAACATTAAAAGGATAAGAGTATAATATGAACAATTCTATGCATATGCATGTGACTATAATAACTTAGATGAATTGGACCAATTCCTAATAAATCACAATTACTGAAATTTATGTAAGATAAAATAAATAACATGAATAGTCCTTTAACTATTTTTTTAGTTTTATTTATTTATTTTTAGAGAGAGGGGAAGGGAGAGAGAAAGAGAGGGAGAGAAACATCAATGTTTGGTTGCCTCTCACATGTCCCCTACTGGGGACGTGGCCTGCAACCCAGGCATGTGCCTTGACTGGGAATGGAACCGGCAACCTTTTGGTTTGCAGGCTAGCACTCAATCCACTGAGTCACACCAGCCAGGGCTAGTCCTTTAACTATTAAAGAAATTAAGGTTGCAGTTAAAAATCTTTCAAAAAAGAAATCTCTAGGCCCAGATGTTAAACTCTACCAAACATTTAAAGAATAAATACCATTGATTCTATAAAATATCTTACAGAGAAGAACAGAGTATGGAATGCTTTCCAGCTTATTTAATGTGGCCAACATTATTCTGATAACAAAGACAAAAATAGTACAAAGATAGAAAACCACGCACTAATATCTCTCATGTACATAGACACAAAAGTCCTCAATGAAGTATTGGCAAGTTGAATCCATCAATACATGAAACCCTAACACAACCAAGTGGGATTTATCTCAAAAAGGAAATATTCAAAATGGATAAATGTAATTCACAATATTGACAATGTAAAGAAGAAAAACCACAAGATCTTATCAATTGATATAGAAAAGTCACTTAAAAACTCAGTATCCATTCATGGTAAAAATTCTCAGCAAACTAGCAATAGAAGGGCTCTTCTTCAACCTGGGTGTCTATAAAAACCTTGCAGTTAGCATCATACTTAATTATACAAAATGGAATGCTTTCTCCCTATGATTGGGAAAAGGCAAGAATTTCCACAATTACCCCTCCAATTCAACACCCGTGGATTAGGCAGGTGAATAAGGCAAGAAAAAGAAATAAACTCATAACGTTGAAAAGGAAAAAAATAAAATTGTCCTTATTTTCAGACAATGAAATTGCCTGCATAGAAAATCCCAAGGAATCTATAAAACAAAACAAAAACACCTAGAGCTAATGAGTTTAGCAAGGCTGCAGATATAAGGTCAACATACACAGATAAATTGTAATTATATGCACTAGCAACATACAATTGTAAACCACAATTTTTGAAATGCAATACAATTTATAATCACTCAAAAAGAATGAACTACTTAGGTATAAAATATAACAAAATATGTATAGGATCTGAATTTTGAAACATACAAAGCAGTGATGATAGAAATCAAAGAAAACTTAAAAGAATTGGAGAAATGGAGTGATATACCACAGTCATGGATTGTTAAAGTTCAAGCTGCCAATGCTCAGTAAAATTATTTATAGATTTAATGCAACACCAAATAAAAACCACAGCAGAATTTTTGTACATATGAACAAGCTGGTTCTAAAATGTATATAGAAAGACAAAGGCACTAGAAGAGCTACAAGTTTGAAAAAGAATAAAGAAATTACACTACTTGATTTTTAGACTACTCAAAAGCTACAATAATCAAGACAGTATTGTATTGGCAATGGGATAGACATAAATTAATGTGACAAAATAAAACATTTAGAAGTAAACTCGTAATAGTATGGTCAACTGATTTTTGATGAAATTGCAAGGAGTGGGCACTGGTCCCTTTTGGCATTCTGTAGTCAGGGAAGAGGTAGGTACAGAGAGCCCTGAACTTGAAGGGATGTTAACTGTCCTTTTGGATTCTGAAAAGAAAGCTATAGAACCCCTTCCATTGACCATAGCCTTTTCAGAAGCAGGGAACCAGGTGGGAAAAAAGTGTCCTCAGCAGAGGAAACAAGAAGGCCCTGGCATGTTTGAGGAATTTGGTGGACAATGCGATTGGAGTGCAGGGAGTGAGAGGAAGAATATGAGGTGAAGACAAAGGTTACTGGGGACCAGACACCGAGGACCTTGTTGGCCCCTAAGAGGTCATGGGTTTTTCCTCACAAGCAGTGGCACAATCTGATTAGCCTTTCAATAAGTTCATTTTCACTGCTTGGTTGAGAAATGACTGAACTGGGGGGAAAAGGTTTTTTGTGCATATAAACACGCAATGAGACCACTTAGGAAGCTGCTGGAATAATCCAGGTGACAGATGATGGTGGCTTATACCAAAGTAGAAGCAGTTCAGGTGAGAAGTAATCAGTTCTGGACATAATTTGAAAGTATGAGGTATGTCCGGAAAAAGTCCAGCTATTGTTAATATAATGAGAATGGTTTGCATGACATCAGTGTAACCTGGCAGCCAAGGAGAGTTGACTGGAATGCACATGTGTGAATGATGATGACTTCACTGTACTAGTCAGTGGGGGCGGTAGGCACCATTGAGTGAGCATGTATACTGTGTGGCTGTCACATTAAAAATGACTGAGCAAGTAGAGCAAGGAATCTGCATCAGATTTTGCATTAAGCTTGAACATTCCCCCACGGAAACTATTTGGATGATTCTAAAGGCTTTTGGGGACAATGCAATGAGTGAAGCACAAATAAGTGTGGCACAAACACTTTAAAGATGGTTGAGAATCTGTTGAAAGTGATCCATGTTCTGGAAGGCCTGCAACAAGCAGAACACCTGAAAATGTTAAATGTGTGTTAGCTGCAATCAACAAAGATTGGTGACTGACAGTGTGAGAACCAGAAGCTGATCTCAGGATCCCAAAAACTACTGTGTCAGAGATCTTGATGCAGGATCTTGGCATGAAATGTGTCATGACAAAATTTGTGCTGCAGCTTCTGCTACCAGAGCAGAAGGAACACTGTGCTGCAGTTGTTAATGACTTGATTCAAAACACTACCAATGAACCAGATTTCCTCCAGAAGGTCATAACTAGAGATGAATCGTGGGTCTACGGCTATGATCTGGAAATAAAGGCCCAGTTGTCTCAATGGAAGTCCCCTGGTTCTCCGCACCTGAAAAAGGTACAGCAAAGTAACAGCAAGATCAAGATCATGTTAACTGCGTTTGTCTTTTCATTGGGAAGATTTTGTCCATCACGGATATTCTGCTTTTCAAAGAGCCTCTTAATCACCTGCTTGCAAGCTCTGGGCTTCCACTGGCTCAGGCAGGGCAGGAGGATGAATAACATAGGCAGCCTAGACTGATGCTAGGAAACAGAGCTGAGGGTATGAACATATTGTTTTTTAATTTTTAGGCTAGAGAGTTGTTACGGACTCAACTGTGTTCCTTCCAAATTCACATGTTGAAACCTTAACCCCCAGGACCTCAGAATGTGAGTGCATTTGGAGACAGAGTCTTTATAGAGGTTATCAATTTAAGATGAGGTCATTGGGATGGGCCATAATCCAGTATGACTGGTGTCCTTATGAGAAGAGGAAGTTTGGACACAAACATGCAGAGGGAAGACCACTTGAAGACACAGGGAGAAGGCATCCATCTACAAACCAAGGAGATAGGCCTGGAACAGATTATTCCCTCAAGGCCCTCAGCCCTCAGAAGGAACCAACCATGCTAACATTTTAATCTTGAACTTCTGACCTCTAGAACTGGGAGGCAGCATATTTCTGTTCTTTAAGTCACCCAGTCTGTGGTACGTTGCTATGGTAGCCTGAGCAAACTAATACATGAATCATCCTGCTTTCTTAGGTTGCTGGCCAAGGCAAGACAAGGGTGATCCCTCCTAGTCCAGGCCTCATGACCCAATTAAGAGACAGCTACAGAGGCAGAAGGGGTCATGGAGTGGAGTGGAGGGATCCAAGCAGAGCATGTCACATAGCCTCTGCTCTCAGCATTCTTCCTCTCTCTTCCCTAGTGCTTCACAGTGCCAGCTGTGGGTCATCCGTTAGCAGCTGTGGGAGAACTTTTGAGGCCCTACCCCACTGCTAGGAGAGGACTTCACCTGTAGAAGTTGCTCCCTGGCAGCTGAAAGCAGCTGCAAGTAGGTGACAGGGTAAGGCCAAGTTCTCCTGGGGCTGGCCCAGGAACCTCCTCCACTATTTTCACCAAGAAACCAGAAGAAGTATTACCTGTGGCTGCACCTGGTTGTCGCCTCTTGGAGAGGAGCTGGGGGCTCTTTTTTTAGCACATGCACCCTTTCCTCTCTTTCTGTCTGTCTTTTTTTCTAAATAAAAAGGCAGTTCTTTCAGCATCAGGAGTAAAAAAGAGAGAGGGGGCCGAGAAATGAAAGACTCGGAGAGTGTTACACATAGCAGTGGGCGTATTTTATGGAAAGCAGCCGACAATCACTGTTTGCAGATGCCTTTTATTTTATATTATTTCCTCATCTATTCAGCTTTCTTGGGCAGGAGTCAGAAAGTTAATATTCTCAGTCAGAGTCGGCCTTTCATCTGTCAGGTTCAAAATGAAACTGAGTTGCTGGGGTTTTAAAGCATCTCAGCCAAAAGGCAAACACACCTCTGCAGCTCTGGCTCAGGGGCTGTTGCTGGAGCTGCCACACCTGTGAGCAGCACCACTGGGGCCATATTACTGGGGCTTTTGATTACGCTATGCTGTGGCTCCTTAACCAGGACATGGGTCACTCCTGGGATGACGTTTTCTGGCATTATCAGCACATAAGCTTGGCACCATTAGCCAGTGCCCAAGTCTACTTACCAGATCAAGCTGGCTAGAGCTGAGGACAGTTTGACCTGTTAAAGGAGGAAAGGTTGGGTGGAAGTGGTTGACCCCTGCCTGAGTCCTGCTTGGGGTTCTGGAAGGAGTCTCAAAAAGTAGTCTTAACAGAGCTGTGGTGGTTTGGAAACATGCCTCCAAATTCTCTGACAGTACCCTCATGGAAAGGTGAAAACTAACCCCCTGCCCTTGATATGATTCACTTCTAACAAATAGTTATAAAAGTGATGTTGTGTGAATTCCAAGGCTAGATGATAAAAGGTGGCACACCTTCCTTCTGGCTCCCTACACCCACATTGGGAACCCTGAACTGCCATGTAAGAAATCCAGCTGTTCTGAGGCCACCGTGCTGCTGGAGGGACTATGTGGAGAGACCACACAGTGAGACCAGGAGCCTGGCTATGCCAGCTCCCAGCTATTGGAGTCTTCCTTGTCTAGGCACCAGACATGTGAGAGATAAAGCATTTAGATGTCCCTTCATGCAGTCATCTGACTGCCGTGGCATGAGATACAGATACCCCAAGTAAAAGCTGCCTTGCTGAGCCTAGACACCTCAGAACCATGAGAGATAATGATAAAATGATTGCAACTATGTTATCCATTGTGTTTAGGGTGGTTTGTTATGCAGCAATAGATAACCAATACAATGGCCTTCTCCCTTTTGATTTTGTCTCCTCCAAAGCAAGTGTGGAACAGTGCAAATTTTCCCAGGGAAGGACAGCCTGCAGGAAGAGGCTGCAGACAGGTCAAAAGACCTGAACTAAAATTCTTATTCTTCCTGACATACCACCTTGGTCTATTTTCTCAACTCTTACGGGATTCAGTTTCCATTAACTATAACATGGGAATCATAGATAAGACTAGCTTCACAGAGATGTTAGAAGTGTCATATGAGATGGTAGATGTAACTCCTAGATTTTTCAATGTCCTGGGACATAGATCTATAAATAACACATTTCTCCACATCACAAGTATATAGCAGGAAGATGCATACAACCTGTAGCAAGTGTAATATACATACCACTCTAAGAGGTAAGGGGCCCTTTGTAAAATGTAAGAACTATTAAGAAGCTCCTTTTCATTTGTATGCTCTATCATAGTTACATGGGGGCAACCAATGAAACTATTCAGCCATGGAGATTCATTTCACTCTGGAAAGCCCATGGCTTTGTGGCTCTTTCTACTATGTTCGAGTACAAGTAAGGGCCTCTGCTATTAATTTGGGGCCTCCCCTGGATTTGGAAGTCACCTAAAATGCAGCAGAGGTGTCCCTCAGGCTAGAATTGCAAAAATGCTCCTCTACCAATTACATCCCACCCAACTTGAGACCCAGTTGGACTCAATAGCATGTTTGTAGATCAACTGAAATTGGAAATAGACTCTGAAGTAGGGGATGAGGAGAGAGAATTTTACCTCATGCCATGCTACCCTGGCACTTAGTTTGGACCCAGAATCCTGCTCACTTCTTTGAGTGTTCTGCCCTTAGGACCAACCCGTTTGCATTTCTGGGGGCATCTCCCTTTCTTACAGTATGGCTGTGGCTAATAAGGGCATAAATGCTGCAAAGCACTTATTACAGTAATATTATCTTTATATTATTCAGCATTACCAGGCTGTATGCAGGGGCTGGGGAGACAGGAGAACCTCTTCAGTACTGTCAGTAATCGGAGGAAGGCAGTTTAGTTTAATGATAATGACTTACACTTACATAGCTGCCCTCATCCCAAAGGACCCTGGAGCACTTTACAAACACACTCTCACTCTGAGCCTTTCTAACAAATCTGAGCCGCAGGAATGCTTATAAATAATATATAATCTGAGTGCCTCTATATACTGCAAATGTATGATATAAATATGTATAAATGTAACAAATATGATTTTTGCACGTTACATTTATAATCTTTAAAAAAATGCTAACCCATCATGGGTGTGCAGCCACAAAGCAGGCTCATAGGATACAAAGTCCAATAAATATCGATTCTGTGCAACTATTTACAACAGGTACCAGACTGGAGCTTTTAAAAGCTAAGGAATTCGTTCAGGGTCTATATTCACTGGGTTCCTTTTTCACTAAAAAGTTCATTTTCAGGTCAAGTTTGTTCAACCAGTTCTAGCTTGGGTGTGTCAAAATCACAGATATGAATAGTCCTGGATGCCCGCTAGGGCCAATTCTGAAGTCTTGACGCTGATGCTGTGTGATCATGGACAAAGCAAGAGGATTCTCTGGGCCTCAGCTGAATTCTTAATATAATTGGATATAAGCCTTTATGGTAGACTGTGGTATTGTTCCCAATGCTTCAGGCCCTTACTATACTAAAATTATACATTTAGGACCTTTGCCATGTGAATTTGTAGTACTTCACATTAGACTAGGCAAAATTTACTTCCCTACTCCATGGATTTGAGGTTTTCTGCTTATTACTGTTATGTAACAAACTGCCCCAAAACTAGTAATGTAAAACAACAACCATTTTATTATGTTCGTGGATTCTGTAGGTCAGGAATCTAGTTAGGGCACAGCCAGGATGGCTTGTCTCTGCTCCACGATGTCTAGAACCTAATTTGGAAAGACTTGAAGGCTGGAGTGACTCAATAGATAGAGGCAGGGATCACCTGCATGTTTGTTCTCTCACAAGTCTAGAGCCTAGGCTGGACAGCCAACCAGAGTCTGTAGGGAGCCTCACAACACGGTGGTCTCAGAGCTGTCATACTTCTTATGTGGCAGCTCAAGACTTCATGCACAAGTGATTTAGTGACAAGGCAGAAGATACATCACCTTTTATGACCCAGTATTGAAAACTTGACTAGGTCTTGAAACTCAGTGTCATTTTCACTGTCCTCTATCATTGAAGTAGTCAAAAGCCCATCTGGACTCAAGGTGAGGTGAATTAGACTCTACCTCTAGATGGGAGGAATGTCAACATCAGAATCATAGGGGAGAATGTGGGATGGGATACGTTGTTTGGCCATCAGAATTAGTTTTATATGCTGCATAACAAATTACCATACACTTAGTGCCTTGCCACTATGTATGTTTTTATCATTTCCATGGGTTAGAAGTTTGAACATAGCTTATTTAGTCTCTCTGCTGAATCTTGTAAGGCTGCAACCAAGGTGTCAGCCAAATTGTGTTCCTTTCTGAGGCATGGGATCCTCTTCTAAGCTCATGTGGTTGTTGGGAGAATTCAGTCTCCTCATCTGTAAAAGCACCCTGCTAAGCATGGGAAAGGTCAATGGTAAAAACACATGAAGGTTCTCAGGATACCAAAAACAGCTACATAAATAGTCCTTATTACTTTCAAACTAGATTGTAAAATTCCTGAGATCAGAGACATTGTATTATATTCATTTTGAAATTACCATAGAACCTAGAGCAGAGCTAAGCACATGGCTGAGTCTCAAGGAATGTCCTCTTGCTGGACACATTGAGGAGTGGGTAGATCGACAGGGGATTAAGATTTGAGTTCCAAGGATATTTTTGAGAGTGTATCAAGGAATATGAGGGGGCAGTTACCTGACATGTCTGTTTCTATCAAATACATAAAAGCTGGCCATTGGAATGAATTATAGAAAACTTATGTTGTCTCCTTATTCTGAAAGACCATCTGAATACCTCTGGGAAAAGGTGCAATATGATGCTTATAGTAGGACCTTTGAAGTCAGACAGACTTAGGTTTTAATGCTGCTTCAGTCTTTTTCTAGTTGAGTGACCTTGCGCTAGTTACTGAACCTATGAGCCTTTAGGTTTTCCATTGGTGAAATGGGTTGTGGGAGGAATAAAGGGAATGTAAGTGAAACTGTTCATAGGGGCCATGTAGATGACTGTTTAGTATCAGCTGGTATTATGAGGGGCATCAAAGTATAGTGTGTTCAAGCTTAGGCTCCAGAACTATGTTGCTTGGCTAACCAACTTCTTGGCTGTGTGATTTGGGGAATGTTCCATAACTTTTCTAGTCCTCCTTTCCCTTGAATATAAAATGAAAATAATAATTTTATATGTTTCACAGAATAGCTGTCAAAAATAAATAAAATAATATATATAAAGTTATTAGAATAGCACAGGGCCCATGGCAAGTATTCATTGAATGTTAGCTGTTTTCTACATCATTTGCTTTTCTTTCTTCTCTTCCTTCTCTTTCATTTCTTGTTTTTTTTCCTTCTCACTGTGCATTAGTGGGGTCTTTCCTGTTAGCCATTCTAATTCTTTGCTGCCTGTATTGCAATAGCTTCTGAGATGCTTCAGAACCTTCTTGAGTCAGTTCAACAGATATTAAGCCAAGGAGTGGGAGAATTAAGTGTCAGTGAGCACCATTCCCTTTTGGGCCACCCCAGCATCTCCCCAGCCATTTTCTGAAACTGCACCCTCCTTCCACTCAGCTGCTCAGGCCAGAAACCAAGGAATAAAGCTGTCTCCTTCATCTTATTCACCCCTCACTTCCAAACAATCATTGAGTCCTGTCAGTTCTTCTTCCAGAGTCTATCTAGAAACTGTCCATAGTTTTCCACTTTCATGAAACCACCTGGTCCAGCCACCATCATCTCTCACCAGGACACAGCCATAATCCCTAATTATTCTCATTCTTGTCCCTACAATCTGCTCTCCACACAGCAGCCAGAGCAATCATTGTGACTCTCTTACTTAAACTTTCCAATGGCTTCCCACTTCACTGTGCACAAAATCCAAACTCCGTAGACCAGCCTTTAGGGCTCATTGTCCAACTGCTACCATCCTCCCTCACCCTTTAACAAGCCAAGCTCCTTCCTGCCTCAGGCCCTTTGCACATACTGTTCCTTTTGCTTAAAATGACCTTTTTATCCCCCACCCCTCATCAAAATTAGATTCCTTTTAATCTTCTTTTACATCTTGTTCTTTTCCTTTGTGAGACTTACCACAGTTTATAGTTAAATATTTGTGTGCTTATTGGATTTTTGATCCCCTCCATTGGACTATCAACTCCATGAGGGCAAGGAGGGCATTCCTACCCTGACATATAGTTGGTCTTCAATAAATATTTATTGAATAAATGAAAGCATTTAAATTTTCCTAGGTTATTTATGAAACTTTATAAACATCTAATACTTATAAAAATTCCTACTGAGAAAAAAGATCAGAGAGGTAAAGGGAATTTTGGCCAAGGTAATCCAGCTGGTAAGTGATAGAATTAGGAGTGAGGCTGGTCGCCCTCTGAGACCCAAACTCTCATTTCCTCCTCAGCTACTGAGTACAAAGCTTCATGCTGTGAGGCTAAGTTTTCTGAAATGTGGAGACAGGAGCAAGAGATCTGTGCCCTCACATGGAGGTGGGAGTGAGAATGGGGGTTCACTAAGGTTTCCTATTTACCTCTAATAACTAAAGTGATGTAGTCCAGGGTGGTGGGTGCTGTGATGCACTACCTGAATCCTTTTTCAGGAAAGGACTTGCTATCCAGCTGTGGAGTGCTATTCCTAGACAGCTCTCAGCACTCAGCTCTTTCATATAGCTTCAGTTGCTGAGAACAGCCAGAGCCAAGATAACACTTCTCCCAGGGCAGTTCACATCCAATGGCTGAGGTGGGCTATAAATCTCTGGAGATCTTGCCTGAACTCATTTCAACTCATGTGGCATTTGAGCTCCAGAGTTCCCAATGCAACAGCCAAGGCTTCCCCTGAACATGCATTACAGATGGATGTCTCCCTCTACCCATTGCGGCTTCTTTCCCCTTCTTCCCCTACTGATCTGATCCCAAAGGCATTCCCTAATAAACATTCCCCATGCTAAACTCTATCTCAGAATCTGCTTTCTGGAATACCTAACCTGTGACATTCAGTATCCCAAACCTTCCCATTCTCTATTTAGTTTTTGTACATAGCTTATGCATTTTTACCAAGGGAAGCTCCCCTGCCTTTTTTTCTCCTGGAGCAGGACAATCTGTAGTTTTCTGTGTAATACTAATTCCAGCACAGGGATTCTACAACTTGAGCATGTTGGAGGACTTGTTAAAACACAGATTGCCTGGCCCTATATCCAGCATTCCTGATTCAGTGTGTCTGTGGTGGGGCCTCAGGTTGTGTATTTCTAACAAGTCCTTTATGATGATGTTGCTGTCCAGGGACTGTGCTGTGAGAATCAGTGGTATAGTGAAGGGAGAAATAGACAGACTGTGGTCACATCTCAGTTTTATTTTCTGCAGTCCCTTGGCAAGGTAACACCACAAAGTGGGGAACTTACATTTAGTTATGTTTGAATCATCAAAAAGAAGTCTGTCCTGAGTGAGCACTTGGGTGGGGGAGACAGGTGAGGAGACTAAACACAGGTCAGTTGTCCTTGTCCTCTGGCTATTCCAAGTTTACATCTAGTCAGGGCCCTCATTTCAACTTCTGCTTTGTGTTGAACTCCCCTTCCTCCAGCCTCTGAGCCCTCCTGAGATGTACTTGCTCAGAAGACATTTCCCCAGGCATGTGTGTACCAGACACTCTGGGCAAAGCCACTGAGTCTTCTAATCTACTCTCCATGTTCCTTAAACTGGAAGTCTGCAGAAAAGCCACGAGAAAACAGCCAAGAGGTGGGGCAAGGCTCAGGGAACTAATTGAAGAAGGACTCCTCTGTGGGGTGTTAATACCTTGCAAAAGAAGTGGATCTACTGGCATTTTTTTTAGAGTTTAATAAAAATATATATGCACTGTGAGAAAATCACAGAAATAATTCCTTGCACCTTTGTTCCAAGAAGCCCAAAGCACTCCCCATATATTATCATATTCATTATCCTATTTTCTTCACGTTTCTCATTAATTTTTTTCTGAGGTGATATATTAATATGAAATTCTAAATCACATTAAGGACCATGAGCTCAACTCATTCTCCTCACCCTAACTCCACCTTTCTCTTCTCCCCTTTCCATCCATCATCCTCACTGCCCTCCTCCTTCTCCTACCTAAGGGAGGTTAAGTCAGAAGCTGGTAAGCAGCTGATGAGGGGAGTGAGGAGATTGGAGGAGGGCAAGAGTCAAAGTGCTGCCTTGCCAATGGGGTGCTCTCCCAGGCCTCCTTCCAAGGACCACTGGATCAGACCAGGACTCTGATGCCCCTCAGGGAAGGAGTGCTGCCTTGGAGCCCAGCATCCCTTAATGGGTGTAAAACCTACTCCTCCCACCTCAAATGCAAGAGAGAAAGAATCAGGCTCATTACAGATATTATCATGCAGCACTTCGTATTTCAAAAAGCGTTATAATCACTAATTAGTTATTGCCAGAGAATATGGAAATGGCACCTTGCTGGAATCCCGCAGACTAGAGGCCAGAGTTCTGCAGCACTGTATTACTCCTGCAAGCAGGTCAGCAGAGTCTGGCTGCTTGGTCTGCCCAAGTGCTCAGGAAGTGTGGCCAACCACAGGGCAGAAGACACGAGCTTTTAGTCCTGGCCATTGTGGTTCTGAGTGGATGCTCCCAGGTCACAGGACTGCATTCTGTCAGCTTAGGAGAACCCAGAGACTTGCTAAATGCTTTGAGTGGTAAAAGAAAAGATACAACTGAAAATTAAAACAGCATCACAGCCAGAAGAGGCAATGAAGCATAACGCTTCCCACTGAGCTGAGTTCAGTTCACAACACGGTGGCTAGAATGGGCCTGAGATTCATGCCGAGGGTATGCTGTGTACACAGCAATGGTGAGCCCATTCCAGAAGCTTCCTGAAGATTGCAAGGGCACACAGATGTTCTGATCAAATTTGGAAGCCCCTTGTTCCTATTCCTTTTTAGCTAAAGAATGATAATAGTAGGGCTTGGATGCATAGCAAGTGTGTCCCCCTACCACCCGAGACTATATCTCTTCCATCCTGTCTAACTCTGGTTTCCAAAACAATTGTTGAAGAAGGTTAGGATCTATAGTCTTCAGTACCCTCTGGAGAAAAGAGGGGCAAGGAGCAGTCTCATTCACCCTGGATAACCTCCATCTCATTTGAATTTCATTATAAAATCACTCAGAAGCTGGAGTCAGAGGGGCCTTCTGAGAGGTGGGCCCTGGCCAGGCTGACTCAGCTTTCTTGGAGGGACACTGTCTTGGATGAGAGAGAAGGATACAGGGAGAACTGTCCTTTAAGACTCCATCCCTCATCTTTCCTACAAAGGGGGACTGAGGAAGCATTACCTAAAGGAAAAGTATGAGAAGGGCAGCAAAAACTTTCCTTCTAACAAGGCTTGTCCATACAGCTCAAAAGGGGGTGGGGCACAGGATGGGGAAGAGCTTTTGGCTTACAGAAATTCTGCTAGGCCCTGGGCCTTGGGAAGCTACAGAAATGCTCTGACTCTCTAGGAGTAATCCGAAATCTCAAATGCAGATGTCCCCTGCTTTCTTCTTTTCCTGGCAATGGGACACACGGAAGCCACTCAGTCATCTTAGTATTATGCTTCCCTAATAACTCCACTGTTTTTGCCAAAGAAGAGCAAAACTGAGGGGATAGAGATGCACAATGGTGGAATTAGACTGCAGTCTATGTCTTCCAGAAGTAGGTGTCTACGATACACAAGACTGCATCTCAGAGAGTCATTTTGCCAGCAGCTGGCAGGCTACCTATCAGAAGCTGCCTGCTCTTAGCACATAACTGTGTTGTGAAAGAGATTGATGTGCCCCTGGACCTAATTTCTCAGCACTCTAGTGGGGGAAGGAACCTTGCCCACCCTTGCCTTCAAGGTAGACCACAGCCCTCATATGAGAAGCAGCCAGGGCTAGCCTATTTGGCAGGGACAGGGGCATGGGGTGAGGTGTTGGACCACACAAAGAGGTTTCCCAACGCCTTTGGGAACAAGTACTTAAGCAATCTGAGTCCTCCTAGGACATGGCTACTAGTCCCTTTCACCTCTCTGTCCTCCCTCAGTTTCATGCTGAGGCAACTAGCTCAGAGGTCCAAGCCAGAGCCTTCTGTTTACTGCTTGGACTGTCCCTTCATTCTCTCTTAACACCCCTCCCCAACCTACCCTCTTTATTTGTTGAAGTTCCAGGAGTCACAGGTGTTTCTCTTTGGATAGGCGTGGGTATGTCTGCCCTTACTCATGATTCCTAGGCCAAAATGGCATTTCTCTCCCTTCTAATACCTAGAACAGCCATAAGGTTTCCCAAAATCAGCCTTCCTTTTCAGTCCAGTCCCCTTTTGACTCTTCAAGCAGACAAAATACACCTCTACTATGAAGGCAACCCAAAGCCTCATATTTCAGTTCAGATGGCAGCTGTAAGATGGGTCCACAAAGATGAGGTGCAACCAGCCCTCAGCTACCCGGATCTCTGGTTCCAGCTTTCAGCCACTTGCATCACCATGAGAATGAAGTGCCAAATGAGCCTCCAGAAAAACTCCTTTCCTAATCTGCTAAAAATCTACTCTGCTTCCTGTTACAGATATTGCTGAGTGTGCAGGCACACACCCACATCAAGATTCACACTGCCATATCCTCAAAACATGCACACTCACACAGGCACACACATGCATACCACACTCACATATGAACACATTCAAGCTCCCCTGAAAACTCACACTATGAGTGAGCATATAGGCATACTCCGTCACATATACACACTTCACTTGCACAGGCACATTCACATCATGCATGCTTGCTAACATGCTTTTTCACACTTGTAGCCTCACATAGATACCTCAGTTGTATAGACACACTCACTCACACACGCATACTGGCTCTCACACACACTCACACACTTGTTCTGTCTGTGTGCTCAGTCCTGGGATACCTAAAGCTTCAGATTTTGGTTCTATCACAACTTGGGTAACGGTGAGTCAGGACTGAGAGTGACAGTGGAAAGAAAGGAATGGGACCATTCCCCCCACTATTCCAATTGCTCCCTCTTTAGCTGGGCAGTGGAAGGGGGAAATGAAACTGGAAAATCTGACAAAGAAGAAATGAGAGTGATCAGGAGAGGTTGGGGAAAAGCAGTGAAGAGGATTATGGGAGATATAGTGCCACTGCTGAGGGTTGGCAAGATCAGAGTGGAAGGTGCTAGGGGGCTGATCTCATAGTTCCCCTCTGATTCTCAGCAGAAAGACACAAGGTAGGGGAAGTAGAGATTTGGGGGTCAGGCCCACATTCTGCAGGACCTCAAGCCAGGAGGTCACTTAACCTCTCCAAGCCTCAATTTTCTTATCTCTATAGAGGGTATGATTATATTTTCCTCTTATAAATGCTTGGAGGGAGAGCAATAATGTTTGTAAAAGCTTGGAACACAGGGAGGCCTCAATCAATGGCCACTATTATCATGGATACCTAAATTAGAAGGGATCTTGGAAGGTGTCAGTTCTTGGCTCTATTCAGAGGGGACTACTTGGGACACAAGGTAATGTGCTTCCTTCTTTTACAACAAAGATGTGCCCCTCATGACTATTTCCAGTTGACCAGTCACAGGGATGGTGGTACAAAGAGTGGCAGTAGTTGTAGGTTATACCATCACTGGCAGAAATGGAAGAACTGAGGAGGGCTGTGTATAAGGTTAACACAGTGGCGTGGGGCAGCTTCCAGAACAAACCCCAAGGAGAGAAGTAATACACCTTTGTCTCTTTTGCTCCTGGGAAAATTAGGTTTCTGATGCTTTGAGGTTTCATCAAACCACCAGACAGGCCCAGAGACACAGGAACCTGTGGGCACACAGCCTATCAATGCAGTGAAAGGTCAAAGAGAAAAGAAACTCTCAGCTTTGTGGCCACCTTCCTCAGAGAAATGGGGCTACCTCCCTGGCTGCTGTCTTAAGAGAGTGATTCCAAATTGTTCTCCTATCCTTTCTCTGAGCTTATGGGGCATCTCGAGCAGATAAACACAGAGCACAAGAAGGCTGTCGGTGTCATGTTTAAGAGCCCTGACTCTGGAGCCAGACCTCCTGTGCTTGAATTCTAGTTCTATGACTTACCAGCTGTGTAACTTAATTTTTATGTGCCTCTGTTTCCACATCTGCAAAATGGACTCAGTCCAATGCCAGACATATGGTAAATCCTATTGCAATGTCAGCACTAATGATTGTGATTATACTACTTGGTCAGACGCCCTTCATGGGCAATACCACTCAGAAGGGGGATGGGTCCAACTATGGCTTGAGGCTCAGTTGCAGCCTCACAGAATGCCTGCTCCAGCCTAAGTAATAAGTCCCAGGGAGTCCACAGGTCTAGCTGTCTTTCCACCACAGTCCCTGGAGTAGATCTGAATCCTTAGTTCAGGCCCACTCCCCTTCCTGCTCTCCCCACCAGATATGCTCAATCAGAAGCTTTCCCAACTGTTCCTCCTCCTTCTCTCTGGTCTCAAGCAGCAGCAGCTCTCCCATGAGCCCCTGTTTTCATAAACTTTGTTCTTAGCACAGTACAGTGCCAAGGGTGCAGAACCAGAGCCTGCTAGAGTCCTGGTTCCATCCCTTACTAGTTACTGACCCTGGGGAAGTCATATAACTTGCTCCAGACTGAGATTCAGTTTTCCCACCTGATAAATGGGAATCAAGTAGCCACCTACCCTACTCCCCAGGGGTGCTTTAAGGATCAAACAGGAATGCTTTTGAGAGAACTCTGAGTTGGAAAGCAGCAGGCAAGCTACCTACTGAGAATGTTCGTTTTCTCTTTTTGTTCCTCCTCTGTTAAACTGTTATTCAAAGTGCGACTGCAGACCTTTTTCCTTCTTCTAGCAAAAGTCTCTCCATACTTAGATCTGTTTGGTAACAAACCACCCCAAAACACAGTGCATTGAAACAGAAACTGATCATTTTTTTTCATATGTCTTTGGGTTGGCTGTGTGCTGGTACTGATGTGAGGTGGGTTTGGCTAGGCTCTTTCATGTGCCTATGGTCAGTTGTATGTCAGCTAGGTGGCTTTGGTGATTCGAGTTGAGCTATCAAATGTCTGAGGTCTCAGCTGGAACAATGGAGCCAATTCAACTCTGCTTCACTTGTCTCATTCTCCAGCAGGCTCTCTGAGTTATGGTCTCAGGGCAGAGGTACATGAGCACGAGTGAGGAAGCCCAATCAAGATAGCAAGCAGAAATGTGCATGTGCTTCTCAAGGCTCTGCCCTTGTCGTTTGCATGTTCTCATGAGTGTGTGAAAGTCCATTCACACACTCTGTAGGCAGGGAGTGGGAGGTGGGGAGTTGGGGTTGGGGAGAAGATAGCTCCCTCACTGCCTATACCTCCATGCCTGCTTGAGCAGTCTCATATGTGAACATGTATCTCCCTTTTGAATAGTTTCCCCTTTGACTGTGGAGATCTCATGCCGAATGTCCTTACATGGCAGTCCTGGGAGCTCCTGTGTCAGAAGAAGTATACAGAGCTCTGATCCTATCAGGGCCTCATTTTCCTCATCCGTAAAAATGTAGCTAATGGCTGCTTTGCCTCCAACAGTGTCCATACAAACAACATAACCTAATTCATATGAAAGCAATTCATAAACTGTGAGAGCTCCAGAGGTGTAACTTCTTTTTTAAGATTTTATTTATTTATTTTTAGAGAGAGCAGAAGAGAGGAAGAAAGAGAGGGAAAGAAACATCAATGTGTGGTTGCCTTTCACACGCCCCCTACTGGGGACCTGGCCCACAACCCAGGCATGTGCCCTGACTGGGAATCGAACCAGTGGCTCTTTGATTTGCAGGCTGGTGCTCAATCCACTGAACCACACCAGCCAGGGCCAGAGGTGTAACTTCTTGTTACAGATAATAGTGGAATCTCAGTAGACAGATTTCAACCTTAAAACCAGGGAATAAAATTAAAAAGAAGTGGAGAGGGTTTTCAAGGGAGAGAGTTAAGAAGGAAAGCTGAGCCCTGGTTGGTGTAGCTCAGTGGATTGAGCATGGGCTGGGAACCAAAGAGTCCCGGTCGATTTCCAGTCAGGGCACATGCCTGGGTTACGGATCAGGTCCCCAGTGAGGGCCATGTGAGAGGCAACCATACATTGCTGTTTCTCTCCCTCTCTCTAAAAATAAATAAATAAAATCTTAAAAAAAAAGAAAGGAAAGCTGAGACCCAGTAATTAAGAGCTTCCAGCAGGGTTCGCAGAGGGGAAGCTGGAAAGGGGAAATGGGTAAGGAAGGGTTTTCCTTTAGACTATAGCAGGCCTAATGGAGAAGTGTGCAGGGGAAATGCTGAGCCAGCAGGGATGACGGAAACTTAAGAGAGTCAAGGCTCCAGGCTTTGCTGTCGGTACAAAAAACAGGAGTTGGGGGATCCTGCACATCTGGCATCACTGTTTACTTTTAGCTTCTGGTAGCCAGGTGGATCCGCAGCGCGATCTTCTCTGAGCCATTCTCTGGCCTCAAGCTGACTCGACAGCAGGCTGTTCCAGGAGTCAAAATAAACCGATCCCCCTCCAGCATCCCTCATCTTCCAACCAGCTCCCACTCTGCTCCGCCCCTCCCCCCCTCAAGCTAGACTGCCACGCTGAGGCAGATTCAGGCACCGCCTCCAAGTTCCCAGGGCTTCTGACAGCTGCCATGTACTCCAAGTTCACTAGGGCTTCTCAGTGCCACCTGACCACGAAACACGGTCCTCGGGACTCAGGGTCTCCCTTCTCTCTCTCTAGTAGCTATCAGTGAGGTCGGGGAGCACTCTGAGAAGAGAAGGCACCTTCTCCAAAACAGTGTAATGCATGGCGCTGAGAAAAGAGGAGCAGGCTTTGGTTTATCTGAGGGCAGGGGCCCGGGTGAGGGGGTGAAGGGGGTGTGAAGGGAATGGACGATGAAGGAAAGGAAAGGAGAAGGAAGGTGATGAGGGTGGAAAAAGAGGAAGGGGAAGAAGGAGGGGGAGAGAAAGTGGTAAGGCAGGGCAGGAAAGGGAGGGAAAAGGTGATAGAAAGAAAGGGGAATGAGAGGTGGAGGTGTGGAAAGGAATGGAAGGGCAGGATGGCAAAGAAGAATGGAAGGGACTGGGAGAGAAAGAGGGGAGGAGAAGAAAGGAATGCAAAGTGGGGCAAAGTGGATGGTGGGTGGAGGTGAAGGTGGGAGAAGAAAGAGGAAGGGAAACTGGACACTGAGGATAAAGGGACAGGAAGGAAGGGGCAGAGAGAGGATGGGAAGATTTTGGCTCTGCTTTTTGTCCCCTATGACTCCAGTGTCCCCCAGCAGCCACCCACCCACCCACCCACACACACACACACACGTGCACACACACACACGCACACACATTTCTATGAGGAATTTTTTAAAAAGAAACCATACAAAAGGGAGAGTAAGGGAAAGAAGGCTCTTGAGGAAAGCTAGGAGTATGAGTTTTAAAGTGGCATATCCTGACCTTGGATGTATGAGTGACTGGAGACGAAAGTCCTGGCCCAGTGCCAGGTAGAACAGGCCCTCGGGAAAGTTGGTTAGTCCAAGTTTAAACCCCTTCTCCGTCTAGGAGGTTCACTGGTCATATGACCTTGGAAGCAGGTGCTAACTTGCCCTGAGTACTAGTTATCATATTTATAAAATGGAGGTAATTTAAATGCCTGCTTCACAGGGATGTTAAAGTTTAATTAGATTAAACAAACAACTAACCGAAAGAAATGTAAGGGCCTTGGTCTTAGTGTCTGTAGGAGATGCCAGTTGGTGCCCGACCTGGGCTGCCATACCTATTCCTCAGTTGCTGTGTATTGACTGACCCTTTTTAAAATGGGAACCCCCTTGCTAGAAAGATAATGCCTGGGAGATTACCACGAATACTACCTGGAGCTACTGGCAGCCAGTTGTGTTAGGGGGGTGCATACAAAAACCCACACCCCTGCCTCAAAGTGTATAACTCCAGAGCTCCCTGAGGGATCAGGCTGAGTCAAGACTTTAGCTAAACCCACACGTGTTCAGCTTTCCCCATGCCCTATCCTACTTCCCTCATGGGTTTCTCTTGAGAGTCTTCCTTCAACAGGTCCTTTGTACCTAAATTCCTGCCTCAAGCTCTGCTTCTAGAGACCACCTAAGATAGCACCTTCCTGATGAATAGCTGTCAGTGTACTGGTACCAAGGATGGGCTTACGATTGCTGACAGGGTTTCCTGGAGATGGGAGGCCACACACAGCTCTGTTCTTATCCAAAGTGATCATGTCAGATTAGCTTTGTCAGCCTCTGGCAGATTTCAGCATGCCCTATGCTGGTCTTTCCTGTCCTGGGAGGATTGGAGGGGGAAGCTGGGTGGGATTCAAATGACATAAAATAAAAACAAGCTTGGGGGGTATCCTTTAAATCCATGGTTTCCTAGAACAACAGGCAACCACCAGTCCTAGCAAACAGAGCTGAAGCTGTATCTTAAACATTCCAAAATGGCCACTGAGAGGCCCGCAGGTGAGGAGGCTGCTGATCTCAGGGTCTTGTTGAGATGAGGGAGTTTTGGAGTGATTTAAGAAATGAGGAGTCAGGGCACACTTGAATGGTGGAGGTGCCCACAAAGCTTCCATTCTGTGTGCAATTAGTCTAGGGATGTCCTCATTTGCATAAGTTTCATAAATTTGCATAAAATTGCTTAAGGCCCTAACCACAAGTACAGAAAAATAAAATAACATGAATTAATTAGCGGGACTGGCTACAATTGGAGCAAACTTCGTGCTAGGGAATCTACCATCTCCTAACTCAGGAACACTGGATTGGCAGGAAGGCGGGTGGAGGGAGACCCCTCAAGACCAGCTCAGCTGCCAGCAGGGGGTAATGGGACCCATGGAAGGGGGAGCCCTGCCCCCACCCTGCCTAAAAGTAGAGACTAGCATTTGGGCATAGCAGGTATAAAATTAGGGCCTGAGCCAGCAGATGCAGGCAACAGGCCCTGGCTAGTGGAGGAGGTGTGAGAGGACAGCAAGGAAAAAGAGTATGTGAGGAGACAGTGCTGTGTATTAAAGGAAGGATGCCCAGCCCTAGTGTTTATTGAGAGCTTTTTCTGCCTCTGGCCTAACCACACATTCTCCCATTTGATTCTCATAACAACCATATGAAACTGGTACAATGACCCCACTGAAGAGATTCAGAAACATAAATTTAGAGGCATTACAGATTTACAAAGGATAATACTAGCAAGTGGCAAATCTGGGCCTGCCCTGCTCAGGAGGCCTATAGAAACCTCCCACTGAGAACGGCACCTGGACGGCAGTTGGAGTGCAATAAATATTTGTTGAATGAATGACTGATGTATGTGGGTGTAGGGTTTCAGAATAGACCTTCCCAGGATGTGCCACTTTGGCATGTGAATTATTTTTAGCTGAAGGCAATCAAGACCCTGTGGGCTCAAGAAAAACTTTTAACTCTCTCTTGAAGAATTTAAATTGGGAGCCTTGCCCATAATAATAATTATCAACAGAAATAATCTTTTATGAATTGTCTATAGTGCACGGCAAACTTCTAATTACTGAAAATCTGCTCTCCTTATCATTCTTAGTTCAGAATGTCATATACGACATATTTTCTCTTTCTGTCTCTGTACTTCTCATGTATGTGGGGTTCCCATACACATGTAAGAAATTAAAATTGGTTATTGTCTCTTATTAATCTGTCTCACATAGATTTGATTATTAGACCAGTCAAAAGAACCTTGAGGGTACAGGAAAGCTTCTTCCTCCCCTACATGGGAATGAGCTTTGAGGAGAAGTGAAAGTCAAACTGAAGATGCTGTGTGTCAGTTCTTAAGACAAAACAGGTTAGCCCTGGCTGGTGTGGCTCTGTGTATTGAGTGCCAGCCTGTGAACCAAAGGGTTGCTGGTTCGATTCCCAGTGTAGGCACATACCGGGGTTGGGGCCAGGTCCCCAGCAGGGGCGCATGAGAGGCAACCACACATTGATGTTTCTCTCCCTCTCTTTCTCCTTCCTTTCCCTTTTCTGAAAATAAAATAAAATAACAGGTTAAAAGTGAACCACAGGATGCAAATTCTTTTAGGAAAAAAAGCAATCATCTTGGGAGTCTGGGAAGATACAGCTAAATCACATTTCTCCCACCTCATAATTTCTGTGAGCTAGTCTTTTGGCTCCTCTGTGGTATTACTTCATCTTGCCACTTCTGCCTGTCCACCTTCTGAGCCCTACCTGGCACTCCGCAGCATGCTGTAATTTTTAAAAATATTTTTTAATTTATTTTTAGACAGATGGAAAGGGAGAGAGAGAGAGGGAAAAAAACATCATGTGTGGTTGCCTCTCACTCACCTCCTACCAGGGACCTGGCCCACAACCCAGGCATGTGCTCTTACTGGGAATCAAACCTGCGACCCTTTGGTTCACAGTCTAGCACTCAATCCACTGAGCTACACTAGCCAGGGGCATGCCACATTTTTTATTCTGGTCTGGAACTTGTGGCCCTTGGTGAGGAAGCAGAAGCTGTAGTAAACCAGAGTGAAGATGCTAAGGTGGTAGAGCCCAAGCCCGTTTCCCACCACTGAAACTATAGGGGCTCTTATCTTTCATCCCTATCTGCCGGCAAGCCTTTGCCGATGAATCACCAATTTCTCTCTCCATCTCTGCGCTTCTTTTTTGCACTGACCCTGATGGTTTATAAGAACTCTCAGGGATTTTTTTGCTTCTGCTCTCCTTGAACCTCCTTCTCTCCCAGAGCCACTGTTAATGAATCAAATTGCCCTTCAACTTGAATTACGGGGAAAGCAGCCTCACCCACCACTTGCAATAGATGGGGTGGCTGCCCCCAGATCCACACTGGACTCATTGCAATGACTCAGAGTGGATGTTTATTTTCGAATCTCACATCTTTTATCTGAGAAAATGGACTACCAATAGGAAACAATTACCTACCACTTACCCCACAGGGCTGATGGGAGCAGATGGCACGTGCGATGGAGAAGCACCACAGTGCATTAATGTCATCAGCAACGATCACAGCCATAATGAGTCCACATCATGGGGACTGAAAACCAAAGAGAGGAAAGAGCAACAGCTGGGCACTTCAGCCAGATGTGGTCAGAACCACCCAAATGGCTTGTTCCAGTTTCGCTTAATGGGCAGAGAACAGTGTGAAGCTACAAGAGGACCCACAGGAAGCAGCCCCTCCTTTCAACCCTGCCCATTATCAGGGAGCCACTCTTCAGGGAGCACATGGCAATTCATTGTTTACCTGGGCCCACTGAATTGCTTTCTTCTCTTCTGACTGAATAAAGTGTTCATATATGTGTGTGTGTGTGTGTGTGTGCACACGTGACTCTGCTCATTCTGCACAGAAAGAAATGTAGGAGACTGTCATAGTAAGGTCTCTAAACCTAGCAGTAATGTTCAAAGATAATACATAATGAATAGGAGAAAGACCTGCAGCAACACTTCATGATTTGCTGAATTGGGATACTGTGATATCAGCCACTATAAATACAGAAAGGCAGGTCATTTTCTTAGCTAGAGAAAGGACAAGGATGAGGACCAATGATTTGGCCAGTGTCCCTGACACTTCAGAGTGTTTTAGGTAGAAAAGGAAAAATTACCCCATTTCAGAGTCCCTGCCTAGCTTGCATTACAAACATAACATTGCTCCCCACTACCATTTCCCACTACCTTTGTTTTGGGCTTTCTCAAAGCCCAAATCAGGTCAAGTATGCCTTTTCAGAATCTTTTCTCTCCCTTCCAACTGGACCATGAAGTGTGTTCTATACCAACTTCATGGACATGTAGGTCTTACTCAGCACACATTATGATTCCTAAATGTTTGGAGACAGGGTTTTCTTATTAATTGTAACCAACTGTGAAGGATTTTTCTGGCACCTGGATGGAGGCAATGAATGAACTCTTAAATATGCACAGACACCTTCAACAGAACACAGTAACTCCAAAAAAGTTGCATCATTTTGAGAAGCATCAATATTTACAGTCATTATTTAACATATTTTGTTAACTTTTTTGTAAACAAAGATGAAGTTTATATAAAGCCTAAGCATTTCATGTTTTAGTCAATCTTTGCTTCCATATTTTTTAGTGTCTGTGAATGTTACTGAACTCCTCAGCCCACTAGGTCTTCTGTCTCAACCACTCCAGTGAAACTGCTCTTTGCAAGTACCTATTGGTTGATACATTCAAAGGACACCCAACATACCTCATTTTAGTTAACACCTTGACAGCAATTGACACTGCTGACCCCATCTTCTTCCCAGAATGCTCTGGCTTAGCACTGCTCAAAAAGCATGCTTTGTATTATATATCATCAGTATTTGCATGCTTTGCATCTATACTTTGTTGCATTTTATTACAAAAGTATTGCCTGTGACATATTGGTGCAGGGATCCCTACTTCTTTTACACAGATAGAGTAAGAAACACTGCTATAAGCCCTTATCTTTGCTGAATTCAGCTCTACTGGCCTTCCTCCCATTCTACTCTTCTGAAAAGTTTGCACATTGCCTTCATCTCTCTCATCTCTACAGATTTGGCCTTTCCTGATGAAATCCTGTCCATCTATTGGATCTCAGCAGAGAGGCCACCCCTACAGGAAGCTTCTCCTCAGTGAAGCTATAGAGCCCTGTACTCTCAACATAGTCCACATCAGACTCCATCGCAACTGCAAAGCATCATTGTTTCCCCAGCTCCAAACTCACCACTTGGCGTGCAAGGGAAGCCCAATCAACCTCTGCAATGTAAATGAGTTTCACTTGAGGCAGTACTGGGAGCACACCATTTACCAAGTAAGAAGGCATTTTCAGTCCACTCATTTCTTCCTTTTTCTTTGCCTTTCCTAACTCTTGCAGTAGGCTTCACAAAAGTTAACAGTGAATTGAAAAATGGTACAATACCTTGTGGTCCAAGTCAGTCAGATTGCCCTAGGCTGAAAATCATCCTATATTTGATTTCCCTTTTCTGGGGAGGGAGAAGGAACTGCAGTGGCATTTCACCGAGAGAACTCATCCCTATGGTCTGAGTGCATCCTAGGAATCTGCCAGCCTCTGTGGAGGAAATTGCCTCGCCTTGATTTAAGCACAGACAGGGAACCTGAATTTAAGTCCTGGCCATGTGGCAAGTTGCCCACCAAATGGAATTCCACAGCTTTCCCTGTCCTATACCCCAGTGTCTTGTAGGATGAATGAATGGCAGGCAGAATGACCCTTGGGGCTAATCTAAGGGGGAGACTAATTGGTGATCCTATAGCACACTGAAAATAGAAATGTCAAGTGTTGCTATTAATAGTCATGTTTCCTGTGCTCTGGTTTCCAAAATCCCTCCTGCTTTTACTCCAGAACCTCTGGAAAGTAATAAGAAACATGATTTGGAGGTAAAAGAAAGTTGTAACTGTAGTGTATCTCAGAATGACTGGAAAGATAAAATGTAGAAGATTGTGCTGCCTTTCTAAAGTGACCATGAAGACAGAAACTCTAAGAAAAAGGTTAACTGCTTTAATACATAAAAATGTAAAATGCTGGCTTTGAAAAAAAATAAGCCAGAAACAATTAAAGGACAAATAAAAAAACTGCACAAAATATTTTTACATAGATGGTAATTGAAAGAAGAGTATACTTAATATGTAAATTGCTCTCATAATCAATTAAAAAGTGAGGACTATCCAAATAGAAAAATGGGCAAAAGGCATGAGTAAGGCAATCCACAAAAGAAGATACACAAGTTGACTATGTATGAAAAGCGATGAGGTTATGTTTTATTTGGCATATTTTAAATACCTGTGAGACTGAACCTATACTGGGGGAGGATGTGAGGGGATGGAGGGATTGAGCAAAAAGGAAAAAGGACTCATGGGCATGGACAACAGTGTGGTGATTGTGGGGGAAAGCAAGTATAAGGGGACTAAATGGTAATGGAAAATGCAATAAAGATTTAAAAATGTAAAAAAAGCAACAACAATAAAAAAGAATATCATTTTTAATTTATCAGATTGGCAAAGATTGACTATCTCCAGGCAAAGTGAGGGTAAATGGGCATTGACATTTGCCAGTAATGGGACTGTAAATAGTTACAGCTTTCCTGGAGAGCAATTTGGCAATGCATAACAATAACCTTGTCCTTTGACTCATGGATTCCACCTCTAGGAATGAATCCTAAAGAATAATCAAACAAGTACACAAAGATGTGTATGATAAGATTGGTTATCTCAGTGAGGTTTATAGTAGCAAAATGGAAGCTAACTAAATGTGTATAAATAGTGGATTGGTTAAGCATACAGTTGAATACTATGTAGTCACTTTAAAAAAATGAATAGCTCTATATCTATTGATATGAAAGCTGTCACTAAATTTCACTAAATGAAAAAAAGTTCAACACTGGAGGTGTATAATGATTTTATTTTTGAGGATTTTAAAGAGTGTGTATGTGTGCAGAAAAATGTCTGGGTAAAAGTGTACTGCAATTCATACTCTTTTAATTTATTTTTTCATTTAAGTATAATTGGTATACCTATATCAGTTATATTAGTTTCATGTGCACAGTGTAGTATTCGACATTTTTTATATCTTAAGGTGTGATCTCCCACTAATTCTTGTAATCATCTGTCACTATGTAAACATATCATATCACAATATTATTGACTATATTCTGCTTCCCCTTTTCACCCATCACTCACTTCCTCCATATGGTAACCATCCCTTTGGTCTCTGTTTCCATGAGTCTGTTTTTGTTTTGTTTTGTTTGTTTTTAGATTCCACATGTAAGGAAAAACATATGGTATTTGTCTTTCTCTGCCTGACTTATTTCACTTAGCATAAGTGCAACCATACTTTTTAAACAAGATTACAGGTAATTTTAATTGTCTTCTTTTGTACTTTTTCATTTCTTATTTATTTTACAATGAAAACTTATAGCTATCTCCATTGAAAACTGTGTTTAGGAAGGTAGAAGAATCGACAAATAAAAACATAAGTATCTAAGTCACCCTGGCTGGTGTGGCTCAGTGAATTGAGCGCCAGCCTGTAATCTATGGGAACGCCGGTTCGATTCCTAATCAGGGCATATACTTGGGTTGTGGGCCAGGTCCCCAGTGAGCAGCATACCAGAGGCAACCACACATTGATGTTTCTCTCTCTCTCTTTCTCCTTCCCTTCCCCTCTGTCTAGAAATAAAATAAATAAAATCTTTAAGAAACATAACTTTATAAGTATAAATAAGGAAGTACAAATTTAATCAGTTGTAAATTTGATTGTTCTTCTCTGAATCATTATTTTATTACTTACTTTGGAATGCATTTATTGTATTCATTGAAGCTTCCTTACCCCTAGCAGCCCCACCTTTTTCTTTTGAAAATATCTTGGAGCATTCTATCACATTAGCTGCCCCTGAAATAATTATTGGATCTAATACTTGTATTTTTAATTTTTAAAATTGCTAATAAAATAATTGCTAATAAACTATGCTAAAAAGCATCTTTCCCCAGATACATATATTATGATCTCAATACTCTGAGTGAAGATGTGCAAAGAGGCCTCACTGGGTCCAACTCCACCGAGATCACTCTTTCCAAGTGCACAGGGCACCTCTCACCCTTGCTGGCAGCCAGCAGCCCTGCTAGCACCTCGGAGTGAACTTTCCATATTTCCACTTCTGATTATATTATTATAGGACCAAATCTAGGCCTGTTTTCATGTTTAGAAATGTAACCTGGCATTCTGAAGTGTCTTCTGTTAATAACTTATGTTATATTAGTATCATGACAAGAATATGAAGGGTGTATCAACTTTTCACTGAGAAAATATTTGCTAGAGAAAGAAGAATATAGTAAAATCACACTTGTCTGGACTGTATTATTATTATATATCAAAAGGTACACATATACACATGTATATACCTTTTGATATACAATATATAAATGATATGCATATACTCTACATATATACTGTATGTATACATACATGTAATATTAATTTGAATCATATGAAATTTCTTATATTAAACTTTTTTGACCTATAGAAATGGCAATTTCTATGGTTCAGCCTTACATATTGTTAAATTGGTAGTATCTGGACAATTTTATACTATTAGAAGAACTAAACATACTAATATTCTGATGTTGCTGTTGCCTTTGTACAAAAGTGAAAATCTTGTTTTAAGGAAGAAGAAAAATGAGCATTTGGGTGGGTTTCCCTCTGACCAAAGTACACGTGTGTGTATGTGTGTGTGTGTGTGTGCCCTCAGAAACCAAGTACAAAATCATCCCACACATTTAAAAAAATTAGCCTTAATTTAATTTCCTCCTTTGCATTGCCTTTTGAGTTTGTTTTCTTTCTCAGAACCTCTATCTTTAAAAAAAAAGGAAAAAAATCTTCCCAGGTGACATTATTATATTGCTTGTAAATTTAGCACATTGTGGCTCTGCTGATCTCCTTAGAGATCATTTCATCCTTTAATAGCTGGCCAGAAATGTCAAGCAACTTGCCCAAGTTCACAAAGCTTATTAAGGCAGAGCTGGGACTAGAACCCTGGGCTTTTCTACTCTACCACCTTGCAGAAGGAGTAAGGGATATTATCAACTCCCCTCATGAAGGACAGGTCGTGGGCTAAATTCAATAGCAGGGTCGGGAACCAACAGCCTGGAAGGTCTGAGGGAAAAAAAACATTATTTGACAAATTGTCATGATCATTTTTAATGTTATTATTCATATGATATGTCCGCTGCAGAAAACACAGGTTTATTTAAAATGCACATAATAATTTGAGTTTGCTCCAACATTTATTTTCTGTCTAAATTATTTTTAACTGATATGAATTCAAAGACTTCTGAAAACAAAAAGCAAGGCTTTAAAAAAAATCCATAATCTTAAATTAAGACCACATTTATTGTAGCCCAGAACTTTCTTCCTTTTAACCCTTCGTTTGGATCAGCAAGCCACATTTCCACCTCTTGTCTTAATTATCATTTTTCTCCTGGCAATAGCATTGGAAGACCAAACTATAATGCATTGCACAGTAAGAATCCTAATGGGGTTTTTAGTAAACTAGCCTGATCAGCCCACTTCCCCAATGAAAAGATGCCTCTAATTGATTTCTATGTAGAAACAGCAGCTGGTGATCAGAACCACTGTGCTCTGTGGGTAATTATTTTATAAGGACAAGCACTTCTGTCATGATAAGAGAGAAACAACAGGACCTTGAGAGAGACACACAGAGAAGGCCAAACAGACAGACACACAGATAAGATCCAGCAAGAAGTTGACTGCAGGACCCACAGACACACCACCTTAAATGGAAAGTTTCTGATAACCCCTGATGGATTGGAGCCCGGTGGTGGCAGGGAGGGGCTTGGGGGGGGGAGTGCAAGTGTGGAGGGTCAGGCAAGGCCTCTCCCCAGAACATATGCAAAGCCCAGAGATTTGTCAGGGGGCTCTGTGGAGCTAGAAGTGCAGATTCCTCACCCTACAGAAAGGCAGATTCAGTAGGCCTGCTGTGGTTGAAACCCCCATAGCTCTTTTGGCAAAGAGTAGGTGTGTCCTGGCCAGGTTCCAGTTTGGGTAATTACAGCCTGTCAACCTAAATTCCCCCCAGGATTGCAGTTAAATATGGTACCCGTCTTCATAATTAAATTTTAGCTCTAAAAGGACACTCGATTGTCATGTTACGTGACAGTTAAATAGCAGCTGCATGGTACCCCAGAGGTAGCTGCACTTTTGTGGTGACTACAAAGATTTCTCTGGGTGTAATAAATGACCTGCATAGAAAGAACTGAGGGGCTCTTTCTGCTAAATTTGAGTTGGTAACTATAGGACTTCGCTCATCATTAAATTTTTTTCTCAAATTCTTTCAGGGACAAAAACATATGGGGAACACAACACTCCAATATGATTTCCAGTTCCTTTACCTGGAAATAAAAATCAGGATGGCCTCCAACAACCTTTTCAGCCCCTGGTCCTCTCCATTCTTTCGTCTCAATGTCATAGGCATCCTTGCCTTCTTCTAAAGGTATCACATACTTTCTCCCACCTGTGTCCCTGGTTCTTCCTCAGTCTGGAACAACTTTCTTTTGTTCTCTGTTTATAGAGACCTTCTATCCTACCAAGGTCTAGCTCAAATGCCACCTCCTTCATGATCTCATCTTCAATCTTCTCCAAATAAGTGTTTCTCCTCTTATGGCCCCAAACTACAGTATATTACTATTATTCTTACTCAGCATTTATTCAAATTTGTCTTATAGTACATTGTTTACATATTTGGCACATGCACTTAACTATGAAAACCTTGAGGGCAGAAGCCTTGATTACTTTCCTTATCCCTGAACACAGTGCTTAATAAATATTTCTGAAGAAGAGAAAGAAGGCATCCCCTTTTTTTCCCCTAAGGGCGTAAATAAGAATAGCTGATAACTGTTGAGTGTTCACTATATTTTGATCATTTTTCTCAGCACTTTACATGTACTAATTCATTCAACCCTCGCCATCCTATAAAACATTATTCTTATCTTATTTTTATATATGAAAATGCTGAGGCACAGAGAGGTTAGTTAACTTGCCTAAAATCACACAGCCAGTAAGTAATGGTGCCAAGAGCAAAACCCCCAAGCCTCATATTCTTACACTGCATCATATAGGTTTTTAATTAAACAAATCAGTATCCCCACTGTTATTAAAATATCTAAAGGAGTGTAAAAAATTGGCGAGACATAATGCACCTGTCTCCATTTTACTTAGGCTATTCTAAATAAAAATTGGGCTGCTTTCCGAAATCCACATTTTTGTTTGTCAGTTTCCATCCTTGGGCAATTATTTCACACTGAAAATGAGAAGGTGATAATCTAAAGTATTCACAGCCAGTCTTGCCTACAGAGGTGTGAGCAAGGAGGAAGATAGATGTTGTGATTAGAGAGAGAAGAAACAAACCCCAGTGATTGCAATGTGTAAGGAAGGGGTCAGCCTCATTATTCTAATGCGTAGTTTTCTGCACCCATAGAAATATTTTATTCCAACAAGTTAATTCCTTTAAGTGGTGAGCACTGAGTGTGGCAGGCACGATTATCTTTCTTAGGTTTCTTGCCTCTTTCTCCCCACCCGGCTGGGGGAATGATTTCTGCACTCACCTCGTGCAATTAGAAACAGCCCCACAGGGCAGAGGTGCAGCCTGCACTCTGAGATACTCTCTGCTGCTGAAATAAAAACAGCCTTTGAGAATATTCTCCTGCCAAAATCATTTTAGCATTTCACTGTCACACAGCAGGAGCCAGAGAGAGAGAGAGAGAGAGAGAGAGAGAGAGAGAGAGAGACAATGAGAATGAGAATGAATCCTTTCGTGCACAACTGGCAAGACCTCATGAGTCCTTCCAGTGTACAAGGAAATTAATTAATTTCCTTTTTTATTTTTGAAAAAGTGGGCCATAAAAACATAGTTCAAGATGTTACATTTTCATAAGGAAGAAGTCTCAATTGTAAATGAGTTCCTCTTTTAAGGCAAGGCTGTAATTAGATTATGCGTAGTGATGATGAATGATGAGGGTGAAGGGTCTTCTCTTCTTTCTGGGGAAAGAAACATCTTAGAAAGCAGAGGCAAGGGCTGCCTCAGGCGGCCATGCTGGTGCCAGCATCAGAGACTGTTCTCCTTTCCATGAAGCTAAAGAAGAAAGGCTGTTTCTAAACCTAGGAGTAATAACAACAGGAAAGGCAATTTAGAAGGTGAGCTAAAGTGGTTACCTAAACAGAGGCCAGCAGTGCCAACAGGGAGTGCTGTGCAAGGCCCAGTAGCCTCCACTTCACTGGCAGATCCCCAGTGCTTTCTGGTCTCTCTCTTTCAATCTGGGTGTACTTTCTCTGGCAGTTACTGTACAGAGTAACTGCCCCTTCACAAATGCCTTAGTTTTTTGGTTGTTGTTTCTACATGACTGTTACAGACTGAGTTTTTGTTCCTTCCTTCCTAAATTCATATGGTGAAGCCCTAACCCCCAGGACTTCAGAATGTAACTGTATTTGGAGATAGGTTCTTTAAAGAGGTGATTAAGTAAAAATGAGGCCAGTAGGGTGGGCCTTAACCCAATATGACTGTGGTCCTTATGAGAAGAGAAAATTTGGATACATAGGGAGCCACCAAGCTTGTGCATAAACACCATGTGAGGATACAGTGAAAAGCAGCCATCTCTAAACCAAGGAGCGAGGCCTTAGGAGCAACCAAACATTCACACACCTTGATCTTAGACTCCTGCCTCCAGAACTGTGATAAAATTAACTTTTAAGATACCCATTCAGTGTTACTTTGTTTTGGAAGCCCAAGCAAACTAATACTCAACCATTTTTAAAAATATGGTCCATGGACCATTTTCATAAGAAAGTAATGAGAGGATTAAATGCAGATTTCCAGGCCCCATTAAAACCTACTAAATCAATTTTCTAGGGTCCAGGAATCTGCAGTTTTTTTTTTCCCAAGCACCCCTGGTCAATTCCACTGCTCACTGAAATTGGGAAATCCTTACAACCAGAATTTACTGAGAGAAAGTGTCAAATTGGTATATCAGTGGTGATCTGAAGGGGGCTGCCCCAAGGCCACACTGCCCAATTCCCCCCCACCAATTAGGAAGGCATTCTTTGCAGTTAAATATTGCCCTCTCCCTGGTGGATCTCTTTTCAGTGCAAATAGCTCCTGGATGGGGGTAACAAATTAAGTCAATAACCTTTGAGTATGAATTCATTTATCAGCTGAATTCCTGTGGGACTGGAAGGATGCCAAACACGAGAAAGAAACAGGAGAGCAGGAATGAGTAGAGGGGGTTGAGAGGTGTGGGCATGGCCCAGACCAGGAGAAGGTGACACCTTGACGACATGGCTCAGGGTGAGCCCCCCTGGGAGTGAGGCAGCCCCAGCTTCGGAGCACACAGTGCATTGTTCTCTGACAGGAAGGGGGACTGAGAGATGGTGGTGGGGATTTGGGGAAAAGACAGCTGGCTCCAGCTGTCTACTGTTTTCTGGTTTGCTGCTTGGAAGCTGTGGGCAAAACCAAGCTTGCTTTCCTCCCTCCCTAGAAGTGATATTTGAAGAGGTGTGTTGAGAGAATAGGAAAGGGCAATGGGCATTGGGATGAGTGTATATAAACAGGGGTGGGATACAAAATGTTTCACAACTGGTGTGGCTTAGATACAACCCATTGGAATAGAAGGCAAGCAGAGTTTTGACCAGATCCTGACCATCCCGTTGTTTCAGGACTCAACCTTCCAGAGGCCCTGGGACTGCACTCTGCCCAACACTAGCAGCACAGGCTGGAATTAGCAAAATGGTCTGAGAAGGCAGCTCTCTAGTCTTGTTTTGTATTCTTGTTGCTAGCATTGGTTTGTTTTTAAGAAAAGGACAGGCATCCCTGCTCTCCCTTACACCCCAGGAGTCTGGTTTAATTCACTTTGGGGTTCAAGCTCAGCGAATTCCAGGCCAAAGCAATTCACATGTGATTGTGGCATGTCTGTCTTCCCTTCCTGAGTCTTTCAACAAGCTCTAACAGTTTTGGAGCATCAGCCAGTGGGCCAGGGCCAGTCTCCCAACTTCTGACAAGTGACCTCCTTAGAGAGCGCTGCCAGGGGTCCAAGGCACTCATGACTAGCTCCGAACCAAGGGCACTGGGATTGATAATGAACTGGAACTCAGAGCCCTCTGCAGGCCTGGGTGGATGCCTATACCCAAGCCAGAGTATCAGGATGTATGTGCCAACAGCCAGGGCACATCACAGCCCATTGGGTGCTCAGAATTGAGAAGCTCTTTCTGGCTTTCCATTTTCTATGGAAAAGGGTGAATTTGAGGTGAAATCTGCTACAGACTGTGGCCCAGGATTCTAAACTCTATTCCTTGAAGTGGAGAAATGGCTGGAGGAGGACAAGGATCAGCCCAGAAGAACACTGTCAGGCAAGTCAGTGTTCTTTCTCAAGACAGTACTCCTTATGATGGTGACAATGTTGATGCCCTACCCAGTTCTCCTTGGAGCCTTTTTGACCCTTTGTGTGTGCAACATACTTTCTCACTTGCTTTTACTTCTAATAACTCAGTACCTACACGGACAACACTCAGACTAAGAAGGGAGGCACTCTGCATACCTGTGCAGGTAGGTAGTTGGAAGTGCCTGGGAGTTTGCCTACCTTCTTGGTGGCCCTTAGTCATTAACTGATGGAGGGAAGGAGTGTAAAAATGCAGCTCCTTTTGCTACACTTCTAGTAGGAACTACTAGTAGGCCCACTAGTAGGAACTGCTACCTTCTAGAGCTGCTATGTGGGTCAGGCCAGGAAAGGACTTGTCTGAGTGAGTACCCTGCTTAGCTTCTTCCCTTTCCTTTTCTTGCTTTCTGTTCTCCTTGCAGGTCTCTCCTTGAAGAAACTTCTTTACTACATCACTCATACACAAATCTGCATTTCAGGGTCTGCTTCTGGGCAACCCAATCTAGATGATTCATAAAATATCCAAAATTTTCCTCCCATTAATTTTTCATGACCAAAGAAGTGTTTTCTCACTCTTTCTCTCTAGTTACCTCCTCACCTGCAGATCTCCCATTGCTGTTAGAGGGACCCACCATTCTCTTTCTCATCACATTCAGAAACATGGGGCTCTGGCATTGTCTTCCTTACCCAACCCTTCTTTTACTGCCACCCTCCAGCTCAGGCACTTTACTTCACTTCCTCAACTAAGACAATAAGCCTGAGAGTATAATATGTCCACTTCTCACCTCCCACTGTTCTCAAAAATCCACTACATTTTTAGCAAATGGGTCCCGCTAAAGCCCAGGACCAATCTCTCCACCACTCCCCAGATTCTCAAGTATTAAGTGACTCCCTATTTCTTGTCAAAGTAAGTGGGCATTCAAGGCCCTCATCAACATGCCTTCAGCCTGCATCTGCTGATATAAAAGAGGGTCATGATGGGAAGCTACAACCCTTCCCGCTAACACACTCACCAAGAGTGGGTCATTTTAATATGTTGAAATAACTATGGTGGTTAATACCATGATACACAGACAAAAGAAAATGGAGTATGGTAGGCAGATTATGAGACATTGAATAGGGAGTCAGAGAGTGTCTGGGCCATTTTTATGGTTATTCACTGTGATTTTAGAATTTGACTACACTTTCATCTACAGGTATCTTTTGGGGGCCATAGAATGTTTTTGGATTATCCCTCATAATACCTATTTAATTAGATTTTCCCCTAGTTGGGCATATGTCCAGTCTTGAGGCCTTCAAGCTGACCAGTGTGCCAAGCAGCTGACAACCATCCATGGCCCTAATATTTGTCTGGATATGAGTCTGCTTACCCTAGATTTTTCTTTTCCTAGACTCCAGGCCCCACAGATTTCTGATCTTGGGCTGAACTTCCCTATGTAGGCCTTTACTGTGTCTCCTCCAACCCAGTATGAGCAACAGATCTCCTACTTTCCCATTGGTTCTCTACAAGGACTTGAGGTCTCCCTCTAGCAAGGCTGTCATTGGTTCAGCCAAGCTCTAGGAATTTCCCCCTGAACAATGTTGTCAATGTTAGTTCTCTACCTATGCCCTTGGTCATTTATAAATGCCTTGAGTGTGGTGGACCCTCAATTGCACTGCCCAGAGTAACTTGCATCCAGACCCACAGACAGCCTCCAGGTATCAGTCTTTCAGGGTCTTCCTGAGCAGCTGAGAACTGCCACACCCACGGTCATGTCCTTTTCATGGTGGTGAGTAAGCAAGGCAGGCTATAAAGGCCTGATCACTTTGGTTTAACATAGGACATTCTTAGGGACAATTGTCATTCCAGAGCTTCCTGCTGGATTGGCTGAATTTTTGTCAGGCTTGCATCACAGTTGCACTATTTTCTCTGTACAATCTTGCTTTCAACTCCTCTTTTGCATTGGCTGTGACACCCAACAGATATCTCATGCCCCAAACTTTGTTTCAGCATCCATTTCTGGTGAGCACAATCAACAACTTTGCAATCAGGGGTCATGGCTGTGTACCCTATAGAACTTACCTGTGGAGCTTGCTTTTAAGAGGCACTCAACAAATGTTTGCTGATTTCAGTTTAATTACTGCTAGAAATTGCTAACATTTAGGAAGTAGGTCTATGTGCCTGGTACCAAGGGAAGCAGGCTGAGCATTTTACATGAATATATTCTTTAGTTTTTAGACAACCCCATGAGAAAAACACCAGTGTCACTGCCATGCGGAAACTAAGGCACAGAGAGTAAGTGAGGGACTGAAAAGTTGAGCCCACACAATCTGACACTGGAGCCAGAGCTCTTTACCATCATGCAGAAGCTAAGCACTAGACAGAGCTGACAGCTGATCACTAACAGTTAAGAGGAACCATATGGTGACACAAGGCAGCATCAGAAGGCCATAGAAGAACTGACACAAAATTGAAAGGGTAAGCTCTCGTGGGGTTGGCAGGCTCAGAAATTATCTAAGCTTGTGTCATCCAGAACAACCTTGTCTGTTTGCCCCTCTTGAAATTAGAGCACCATTGACTGCCTGAACCAGCAGCACACATAGCCTAACCTCCCTGTGGTACTAAACAGAAACAAGCCCAGAGAGGTTAAGGAACTTCTTCAAGGTCACACAGCTAGTTGGTATCTAGACCTCTAGACCAGCAGGAATTTCCAGCACATCTCACTCCATTTCCTCTCCCCATTTGGCTCCATATGCTGACTTTCTAAGGCTTTCTGATAGGTACTTGGTGGACGTTGAGGCAAGTATAGTATTTCTTACTTGGCTGGGCCAACCTTGGATTCAAGAGTCTGCTGTCTTCTCAGTCATACCCTTTGTTCATTCAGTCCCATCAGTTTCCAAGCACCTATAGAATGTAAAAGCAGGGGGATTAGAAAAAGGGTAGTTTTAAGAGTGAAGCAACAATGCTACCTCATGTTTATTACCACCTTACCCAAGTTCTATTATTAAATTTCTCACTTCCCCTTAATATTAAAACATAACAGCACGATGGCAAGTGCTTAAGTGCTATGAAATCAAACAGGCCTTGGTGTGAAACCTGCCTTACTTCTTTCTAGCAGTGCGACCTTGAGAAATTTACTGAATTCTTTGAGCCTCAGTTCCTTCCTTTATGCATGAGAGAAATAATGCTCAAGAGTTGCCTTATTGGGTGGTGGGAGGGGTAAATGAAATAACCAATGTAAAGGGCTTAGCACAGGGCTCCTGAACACAGTAAGGCTACTTTAAATTGTGGCCATTGTTATTTTTATTAAAGATACATAACAGATAACATATGTGGCATTCAGTAATCATTAATCTGAAGTCCTCAGCAGGGAAGAACAAATCAGCACATGCATTAATTAAGGGTCCTAATAACAGATAGGATTTATCTGATACATGAAATTCTTCTCAGATAGAGGCAGGACCAGAATCTATCTCCAGGCAGTCTCAGTCCAGTACATTCTTTCCTTTCCAAACTCACCTGATATTACATCTGTAACTCCTGTGATTCATTCAGGTTTCCTTAAATTTAGAACAGAGGCAGTCTGAGTGAATCACCACGAGCCTGGTGGAAGGTTGAGGCGGGAAAGATATGCGGTGTTTCAATAACTTGGTAGGCTGAAATAACAAAGACTGAGTGCTCCCACTGCAAACACACAGAGATATCTGATAAAATATAATGAAAAAATAAGTAAGTTCACAACTTGAGATGGAGAAAGGAAGGAAAGAAGGAAGAAAGGAAAGAAGGAGAGAAGGAAGGAGAAGGGAAAGGAAGGAGGGAAGAGAGGGAGAAAAGGGAGGGAGAAAAATAAACTTATGTTTGAGATATATTTAGCAAAACATTATAAAGCAAATTTATGACACAAAAGTATCTGTGCTTCATTGGTGATAGGTACTATTATGGCTTCTTGCCTGCAATGATATTAGAAGAAAAAGCTAAATTGTAGTTAGATAGTAGTTAAAACAAACATGACTTTTTCCTCACTAAATTCATAAGCCCTTTAAATTTACAGAGCCCAGATTATGGACTCCATATCTAAGGGGTAAATGCATGCACCCACAATATACCCCATATGTAGTCATGAAGGAAAACAAAGAAAAATACAATAAGGAAGGCATAAGAAACTATTCTGTTCTAGAAGACACATCTACTTAGCAGTTCAATGCCTGTCAGGCCAGTTATAGGAGCCTGGGATTACTTACAAACTAAACAATCATAGATCCCTGCTTCCCAAACTTGGGGGGTACTTTAACAATACAGTGTCATTAGAAGTCTCAAATAGTAACCAGTCATTGGATTTCTCAAAAAGAGAATTGGTTAGTGATTAATGTGAGTATGGGCCTTAGACCCAAGCAAACAACAGCCCTGTTTTGATCTTAGTGCCTCAAGAGGTTGCAGCTTTGGAGAGCCTTCCTTGAAATTTTCTAAATACCCTCCAATGTCTGAACTGGCCCAGGATACTATGTAAGCACTGCCTCCCAGCCCATCAGCCTGGTCCTGTGTGGGTCCTGGTTGCCAGAAGCACCTGCTTCAATATTTTCTATTTTCCAGTGCCTGGGACCTATACACAGTGTTGGCAGCACCAACTACCTGGATGAGGCTCCCTGAGCCCAGACCTGAACTGACATGGGCTTGGTCCTTTTTTGTCCCCTTTGGGGTACTCTTCAACCCTCTGAGAAGTATTGATCAGATGCTGTGAGGAATTCTGAGGCTCTGGCCTATGGGGTTCCAAGGTCTGGTTCCAGAAGAGCAGTCTGGCAAGTGAATATTTTCTGCAGGCCAACATAGTATTTCTCTTTCAGGATTGCATGGACTGGGCTTCCATAATGATGCTGACACACTGATTTTGAGTGTCTCTCATTTTCATAGGACACAGGGTGAGTTCAGGGCTCTGGGCTGCAGTTCACTGCTGATATTCGAGCTTAAACCATGAATGCTAGCCACAAGTCTGCTATAACATGTCTTTGTCCTGACTACAGTGCCAGCTCAAGTCTACAACTCTATTGCCCTGTATGCCTTCTGCAGCTGGCACCTAGAGTGGTTACCCTTCTTTTTCTTAGGCTCTGCCCTCAGTCCTCCAGGAGTGGGCATGCCCATTTCCTCTAAGAGCTCCCTAGACTGTTGCTCTGCAAAGTTGGAAGACTGTTCTGATATATATCCTCTCTTGCTTCCAACTGATGCAATGTCATGATCTCCTGGATAGTCTCAAGCAATGCAGGATGAAGGATGGACATTCATTGCATGAATGAGACTGTTTCTATCTGCCCACCTATCCTCCTTATTGACAGTGATGTGTGAAAAGTAGGGGTGAGGTCAACATCAAAAAAGATCTATTGTAGAAATGCAATGTTAACAGCTTAAAGAGATCAAGGGAATATATGGATGGTAGATGTGTTGTTCTATGTTTAAATTATAAGATTTCAAACAGTAAATTTAACATGACCAGAAAACAAATTATCATTTGCATGTTCTTGCAAAATTGGTAAGACTTGCGTCTGTAATGATTATCAATGAAATACAGTAATGACCTTTGAGAGAGTTATTGGAAGCCAATGTTCATGGGTGGTGCAGCATCCTGGGTAATGTAACCAGCTTTAAATGCACGGAATGCATGGTATTTAGGAACTCAAGAAACAAAAAGATCCATATAGTTTCAGTACAAACAGTTTCCAAAGAGCCATGACATTGTGAGTAATAACAGTATTACTACCTTGTTCTTGTAGTGAAAGATAAGAAATTAGGCAGGAATGACACATTTGGCAATAAAGAACACAAGGAATGGTTTCTGGACCTGAAACAGGAAGAGATGGTGTCAGGACACTATGAAGAAACTTCAGAAGCACTGATTGGAAATTACTGGATAAACATAGATAAACACATAAGTATTTTCTTTTTTTTTAAAGATTTTATTTATTTATTTTCAGAGAGAGGAGAAGGGAGGGAGAAAGAGCAATGTATGGTTGCCTCTCACATGGCCCTCACTGGGGACCTGGCCTGCAACCCAGGCATGTGCCCCAACTGGGAATCGAACCGGGACCCTCTGGTTCCCAGCCCATGCTCAATCCACTGAGCTACACCAGCCGGGCCACATAAGTATTTTCTATATCCATTATTCTAAACTTCAGCGATTAATCACTACACCTAACATGAAATCATGAATTTTAATTTTGAATAGGAATTTTTTAAAGATTTTATTTATTTATTTTTAGAGGGGGGGAGGAGGGGAGAAAAAGAGGGAGAGAAACATCAATGTGTGATTTCCTTTCATGCACCCCCTACTGGGGACCTGGCCTGTAACCCAGGCATGTGCCCTGACTGGGAATCAAACTGGCAACCTTTTGATTCACAGGCCCATGCTTAATCCACTGAGCTACAACAGCCAGAGCTGAATTTTAATTTTAAAAATTAAATCATTTATATAGATCACTCCCATCCTCCTCTAAAACAATACTTGAATGGGTGCCACCACAAAGTTTAGGGGCTAGATCTAATCAAAGCTAAAGTCCTTGTTGAGTTATAGGGCTTGAACTTGTACCCTAGCCTTGTGACTTCTTTTATTTTTTCATAATTGGTCTCTGTGTTCAGTAAGTAACCCTCATTCTTAGTTTAACAGCTTCCATTTGGACCTCTGTATTTGGGAAATAAAAACAATAGGCTGGTTGTGAAGCCCAGTTGATCTTCCCCTTGCTTCTGAGTGCAAAGTTCCTATTCAATTTGAGTGAATAACTTGTTACACTGAGAATTATTATCTTTGTTAAGTAAAGAGTACTCATATGGAGATATTTAGAAGGAGCCAAGGTTTTACAATTTCCACAGATCTCTTTCTGGGACCAATTTTACCCCTCACTGTGCTTCCCTTCTGTCTGTCTTAGTGTGTTCTAACTTTAGCTTGGGGCATAAAATAAGGCTTTTTCAGTTCTGCAAAGGCTCTAGATAATATTTCTCAGCCATTTGGGATTGATGGCTACATTAGGCAGAGTCTCTCTTAGCAGTGGCATATGTTACTACTTTTTGGCTTCCAGATGGAATAAGCTTTCTTGTAGGACCTTGAAGAAAGCAACAGGAACTAGCCCCCACACTACAACATCCAGGTATTTCTCTACTAAGCCCAGTAGTTTGTGTTGATTGACATACTTCCTGTACCTGAATATGGGGGTGGCAATTGCTTTGCCACTTCAAACAACCAACTGCTTTGCTACATAAAAATGAGGACTTACTTGGTTGGCAAGTAATAGACGTAGACACTTAAGAAGAAAGATGATATTTGTTTCAGGCTGCCATAATAAAATACCATAGACTGGTTGGCTTAAACAACAGAACTTTCTCACAGTTCTGGAGGCTAGAAGTCTTTGATCATGGAGACAGTGTGACTGGTTCTGGTGAATACTCTCTTCCTTCCTTACAGATGACCACCTTCTCACTGTGTACTCCAGTTGTCTTTCCTTGGTGTATGAGAGAGAGATCTCATTCTCTCCTACTAGACCACCATTCCCATTTCATTATGATCCCACCCATAGGACATCATTTAACTTTTAAAAAATTTTTATCTTTATTGTATTTGTCTCCATTACCATTTACTCCTCTTATACCTCCCTCCCCCCAGCAATCACCACACTGTTTTCTATGTCCATGAGTCCTTTTTCCTTAATCCCTCCATCCCTTCACCTCTCCTTCCACTAGCTGTCATCCTGCTCTCCATCTATGATTCTGTCCCCATTTTCCTCATTAGTTCAGTTTGTTCATTAGATTCCACATATGACTGAAATCATATGGTATTTGTCTTTCTCTTACTGGCTTATTTCACTTAGCACAATTTTCTCCAGGTCCATCCATATTGTCACAAAGGGTAAAATTTCCTTTTTTATGGTCAAGTAGGAATCCATTGTGTAAATGTTCCACAGTTGTTTTATCTATTCATCTATTGATGGACACTTGGGTTTCTTCCATATCTTGGTGATTGTAAATAAGGCTGCAATGAACATAGGGGTGCTTATGTTCCTTTGAATCAGTGTTTTGGGTTCTTTCAGATATATTGATAGAAGTGGGTTCACTAGGTCGAAAGGCAGATCCATTTTTAATTTTTTGAGGTATCTCCATACTACCATACTACTTTCCACAGTGGCTGCACCAATCTGCATTCCCACCAACAGTAAAAAAAGGTTCCCCTTTCTTCACATCCTCGTAAGCACTTGTTTGTTGATATATTAATGATGATAGCCATTCTGACAGGTGTGAGATAGAATCTCATTGTGGTTTTATTTTGCATTTCTCTGATGATTAGTGACATTGACCATGTTTCATATGTCTATTGGACATCTGTATTTCCTCCTTGGAGAAGTGTCTATTAAGGTCCTTTGCCCATTTTTAAATGGAAAGAATAAGCAAATGGGACCTTATCAAAATAAAGAGCTTCTGCGGGGCTAAAGAGAACAGTATTAAAATAAAAAGAGAACCAACAGTATGGGAAAACATATTTGCCAATGATACTTCAGACAAGGGTTTGATCTCCAAAATATATAAAGAACTCATACGACTCCACTCCAGGAAGACAAAAAAAAAAAAAAAAAAAAAAAAAAAAAAAAAAAAAAAAAAAAAAAAAAAAAAAAACCAATTAAAAAATGGGCAAAAGACATGAACAGACACTTCTTGAAAGAGGACATACAGAGGGCCCAGAGACATATGAAAAGATGCTCAACATCATTAGCCATCAGAGGGATGAAAATTAAAAACACAATGAGATACCACCTCACACCAGTCAGAATGGCTATCATCAACAAAGCAACAGATAACTGTTGGAGGGGATGTGGAGAAAGGGGAACTCTACTGCACTGTTGGTGGGAATGCAGACTGGTGCAGCCATTGTGGAAAACAGTATGGAATTTCCTCAGAAAAATAACAATGGAACTGCCTTTTGATCCAGCAATTCCACTACTGGGATTATACCCTAAGAGCCATGAAACACCAATTCAAAGGGACCTATGCACTCCAATGTTCATAGCAGCACAATTCACAATAGCCAAGTGCTGGAAACAACCTAAATGCCCATCTACAAATGAGTGGATCAAGAAACTATGGTACATTTACACAATGGAATTCTATGCAGCAAAGAGAAAGAAGGAGCTTATACCCTTTGCAACAGCATGGATGGAACTAGAGAGCATTATGCTAAGTGAAGTAAGCCAGGCGGTGAGGGACAAATACCATATGATCTCACCTTTAACTGGAACATAATCAACAAAAGCAAAAAGCAAGCAAAACATAACCAGAGACATTGAAATTAACAACAGTCTGACAGTGGCCAGAGGGGAGAGGGGAGGGGACAATGGGGAGAAGGGTTTTCAGGAACCATTATAGAGGACACATGGACAGAACCAAGGGGGAGGAGGGAGGCAGGGAAGGGAGGTGTGGTTGGAAGTGGTGGGGGGAGGGGAGGGGAGAGGATGCAGATACTGTAATTGAAAAACAATAAAGTAATAATTAAAATAAATGAATGAATAAATAAATAAATAAATAGCGTTGTCTTTTTGGTATTGAGTTTTGTAAGTACTTTATAAATTTTGATATTAACCCTTTATCAGAAAATTGGCAGATATGTTATCCCTCTGTGGGTTGTCTTTTTATTTTTTTGATGATTTCCTTTGCTGTGCAAAAATTTTCAGTTTGATGTAGTCCCATTTATTCATTTTTTTCTTTCATTTCCCTTGCCTGGGGAGATATATCCTACAAAAAATTGCTTCAAGCAATGTCTAAAATTTTGCTGCTTATGTTTTCTTCTATGACTTTTATGGTTTCAGATATTACATTTAAGTCTTTGATCCATTTTGAATTTATTCTTGTGTGTGGTGTAAGAAGGAGGTCTAGTTTCTGCATGTATCTGTCCAATTTTCTCAACACCATTTATTGAATAAATTATCTAGTCCATTGTATGTGCTTGTTTCCTCTATCAAATATTAATTGACTATAAAGGTGTGGATTTACTTCTAGGTTGTCTGTTATTTTACATTGATCTATGTCTGTTTTTACACCAGTAGCATGCTGTTTTGATTACTATGGCCTTTTAGTGTAGTTTGATATTAGGTAGCGTGATTCCATCCTACTTTATTCTTCTTTCTCAGGATCACTACTTCTATGTGAGGTCTTTTGTGGTTCCATATACATTTTGAGATATTTTTTCTAGTTCTGTGAAATATGTCATTGGAATCTTGATAGTAATTGCATTGAATCTATAGTTTGCTTTGGGTAGCATGGACATTTTAATGATGGTAAGTATTCCTATCCATGACATGGTATGTGCTTCCACTTATTTGTATCTTGTTCAATTTCTTTCTTCAGTGTCTTATAATTTTCCAAGTACAGGTCTTTTACATCCTTAGTTAGGTTCAATTTTATTCTTTTTGAAGCAATTGTGAATGGGATTGCTTTCTTAATTTCCCTTTCTGTTAGTTCATTATTGGTATATAATAATACAATTGATTTCTGGATATTAATTTTGTATCCTGATACTTTGCTGAATTCATTAACCAGTTGTAGTAGTTTCTTGGTAGAATCTTAGGGGTTCTCTATATACAGTATCATGTCTTCTTCAAATAAAAACAGTTTAACTACTTCCTTTCCAATTTAGATGCCTTTTATTTCTTCTTCCTGTCTGATTGCTGTGGCTAGGATTTCCAGTAGTATGTTGAATAAGAAAGGTGAAAGCAGACATTCCTGTCTTATTCCCAATCTTAAGGGGAACACTTATAGTTTTCCTGTTGAGTAAGATGCTGGCAGTGGGTTTGTCATATAGGGCCTTAATTATGTTGAAGTATGTTCCCTCTATTGCTTCTTTGCTGAGAGTTTTTATCATAAATGGGTACTGCATTTTCGCAATTGCTTTTTCTACCTCTATTGATATGATCATATGGTTTTAACACTTTATTTTGCTTATGTGATGAATCAAATTTATTAATTTGTGAAGGTTGTACCAACATTGCATTCCTAGAATAAATCCCACTTAATCATGGTGTATGAACTTTTTGATGCATTACTGTATTAGGTTTGCTAATACTTTGTTGAGGATTTTACATCTATGTTTATCAGGGATATCGGCCTCTAATATTCTTTCTTTGAAATGTATTTATCTGGCTTTGGAATTAGGGTAATGCTGGCCTCCCCTCCAGCTGATGCCACTTGGACAGGAGTGCTCTGCCCATAAAAAACAGCATTTCTGTTAGGTAGACAAGAGAAAAAGATAGATTGATAAGAAGAAACAATGTATGTCTACCACAGAGTGCCAAGGTTTTGCACAAAAACTGTTAAACTATAATATTTTGAAGGAAAATATTACTTGGCCCAAGGAGGGGAAAGTTGCCATGTATTATCAACTTTGCCTTTTCAAGATGTCCGTGACATGAAGAATTGAGTTTAGATTTTCCAAGTCTTCACAAGTGCTTGGAGTTTGATTCCTAGGTAGATTAACTTCCAAAAAGAAGAAGTGTAATGAGCTTTTTTTTTTTTTTTATAAATGCATTTTTTAAAGATTTTATTTTTATTTATTTTTAGAGAGAGGGGAAGGGAGGGAGAAAGAGAGGGAGAGAAACAGCAATGTATGGTTGCCTCTCACATGGCCCTCACGGGGACCTGGCCCGCAACCCAGGCATGTGCCCTGACTGGGAATCGAACCGGGACCGCTTGGTTCCCAGCCCACGCTCAATCCACTGAGCTACACCAGCCAGGGCTGTAATGAGCTTTTGATGCAAATAATTTGTCACCCTGAAGTTCCCAATTTTGTCTTTTAAGGATGGCTAATGACCAGATAATAGTTGCCTTATCATAACCACCACAACTGTCCATTAAAAAATAACCCTATGGTTGCAAAAGTAAAGTATCAAAGCTGGCAATTATTGAGGAGCTACTTTCTGCCAGCTGTAGTTACCACTGTTGAATGCCTGTACTAAATTTATTCCCCCATTTCCTCTTTGCTATAAAGAGCTTGATCTTGTTTAGTTAATCATCCCTCCTCCACACAAACTGTGTAACTTAGGGTAAGGCAATGCCTACCTCCAGTAACAAAGATGAATCCTGACTTATGTGAATCAGTCACCATAATTTATTCCTTTTTCCCCCCTGATTGGTTCACAGACTCAAGCTAAATCCAAAGGAACTCTCCTTTGGCAACAGTTATTTACTCAGGGGATGGCAGTAATCTAGGTTGGCTCAATGAGATTGAAGGGAAGGAACCTATTTCCATATTTGGGAGTGGTTTATTCTTTCTTTTCCACTGGTCATGTACAAGCAGTCCCATTGCCCCAGTTGCTTCCAGCAGCTATCTTACTTCCATGGGGGCCAGTCTGAGGAAAACTAAGTCAAGAAAATACTGATAGACCAGAACCAGAGCTCAGGTAGAATCATACCTGGAGCTTTCTTCCCTTACTGGACAATGTGAGATAGTACATTTCCTAATTATTTAAGCCATTTTGACACAAGATCTCTGTCATTTGTTAGCCAAAAGCATCTTAAAACCAGATACTGTGTTAAATAAGTACTTTATATACATTATCTCATTTTATCCACATACCACCCTAAAGGAGGTAGTATTATTATCTCCATTTTATAGGTAAAAAAAACTGAGGGATAAAAGGTTAAGTAACTTGCTCAAAGTCAGTTAGTTACTGAATCCAGTCATCTGTTTCTAAAACCCACATTCTATGCCAGGAAAAGTACAGCCAAGTAGCTTTACATACACCAACATTCCTAGAAAATCATAGTGAAACATATATTATAAAACAAACCGTGGTTTTCCACTGATTTAGATTAAGGCTTCAGAGGTTCTTTGTTATCACTTCCAACTGACCTTCAATTGCCAGGGAGTATAAACTTCTCACCTGTATATAACTTGGTAAGCAAATGGCAAATATTCTGTAAGCAAATAGATCACCAGGGAATTTCCCCAAACTTTGAAAAGTCAACAGCACTTTAGGATTTTTTTTTTCTTTAAAGAACAAAACCCATCTTCTGGGGAGAACGGGGAAGAGAAATTCAAAATCTCAAGGTCTCAAATTGTCCAGTGACTAAAAAACAGGAAGCCAGCTGGCTGACATTAAGTTGTGCAGGAAATGAAGAAGGTATTTGGTCTCTCTTTGCCCTATACATACCTGGTAAGTTTGGACTCTATGCAAAAACTATGTTTTCTATGAAGAACAAGTTTCAGCACAAGCTTCAAACAGCACAAGCTTCAAATCCCCACACACCTATGTTTGAATTACCATTCGGACATTTATTAGCAATGTGAACCTGAGCAAATTAACTAAGCTCTGTAAGAATCAGTTTCTATGTTGTTAAAATGGGAATCATAGTTACTATTATTCCTTATACAGCATTAATGAGTTAAATGGAAAAAAATGCTTAACTAGTTTTGTGGCATCCAGCCATTACTACATATCCTCAAACTAAATGGCAAGCACAATAACCATTTAATCTCACATTTATAGATTTGCAGATGTCTGTGGATCAGTGGACCTGGACTAGGCTCTGCTGGGCAAGACTACTTAAGGCTGTAGGTTCAGCTGCACTTGAATCTAAACTACAGAGGGACACTAATGTCTGCTTCACATTTTTTCATTCTGAGGCCAGGGTAAAGGAGTAGCAGTCACCACGTGAGAGGACAAGCCCAATAGCACACACCCATTTCAAGCAATTTGTGACATCACATCTTCCAATATCTCATTGGCCTCATCAAGTTGCATGGCCAATCCCAGTATCAGTGCAGAGAGGGGTTCTGCAAAGTCACATGGCAAATAGTGTGGATATAGGGAGGTGTGAAGAATTGTAAACAAAATGGCATTTATCATAAGCCTCTAGACCTGTGACCAACTCAGAAAATATAAATGGTTTTCTTGTATGCTCTAGTAATCATACTGGAGACCCAGAGAGGCCGCCATCCTCTATGGAAGTAAGTAGAACAGTGATGAACTAATTTTTGCCAATTCAGATTTTAAAAAAAGAAGAAGTGCTTCTTGATAATATTTATTTAAATGGAATTAGCTCTATTTATTCTTATGTGGGAAAATCAAAATGTATATTCTTACAACGTTGTTTACTTAATAATCATTGAATAAATTATAGAAGAATGCCATTGAAAAACCTGGCACTGACTTCAGGCAACTTTAAAACTGATATCTCAAAGAATCAAGTGTGAAACAGCCTTCTATCTTTCCTACTAATATTAGGTGGTGGACCTGTCTCGAGCTAGGTAGGCAGTGTGTAGGCTGAAAGTTAATCCATTTGTTATTTTTTTCAAAGATTTTATTTATTAATTTTAGAGAGAGGGGAAGGGAGGGAGAAAGAGAGGGAGAGAATCATTGATGTGAGAGAGAAACATCAATCAGTTGCCTGTCATACTCACCCTGACCAGTGATTGAAAAGGCAAACTTTTGTTTTGTGGGACAACACCCATCCAACTAAGTCACACTGGTCAGGGCGTTATTATTATTATTATTTATTTTAAGTGTATTTTATTGATTATGCTATTACAGTTTTCCCAATTTCTTCCCCTTTATCCCCCTCTGCCCTGCACCCCCAACCCTCCAGCATTCCCCCACTTAGTTCATGTCCATGGGTTGTACATATAAGTTCTTTGAGTTCTCTGTTTCCTATACCATTTTTATCTCTCCCCATTTATTTTATGCCTACCAATTATGCTTCTTCCCTGTGTCTTTTCCCGCTCTTCCTCCATTCCCTTTCCCCACTGAAATCTCTCCATGTGATGTCCATTTCTGTGATTCTGTTCCTGTTCTAGTTGTTTGCTTAGTTTTTGTTTTTGTTGTTTGTCTTTTCTTTTAGGTTCCTTTGTTGATAGTTGTGAGTTTGTTGTCATTTTACTGTTCATATTTTTTTATCTTTTTCTTAGATAAGTCCCTTTAACATTTCATATAATAAGGGCTGGGTGATGATGAACTCCTTTAACTTGACTTTATCTGGGAAGCACTTAATCTGCCCTTCCCTTCTAAATGATAGCTTTGCTGGATAGAGAAATCTTGGATCTAGGTCCTTGCTTTTCATGACTTCAAATACTTCTTTCCAGCCCCTTCTTGCCTGCAAGGTTTCTTTTGAGAAATCAACTGACAGTGTTATGGGCACTCCTTTGTAGGTAACTGTCTCCTTTCCTCTTGCTGCTTTTAAGATTCTCTCTTTATATTTAATTTTGGGTAACTTAATGATGTTGTGCCTTGGTGTGTTCCTATTTGGGTCCAACTTCTTTGGGACTCTCTAGGCTTCCTGGAATTCCTGAAAGTCTATTTTCCTTTCCAGATTGGGGAAGTTTTCCTTCATTATTTGTTCAAATAAGTTTTCAAATTCTTGCCATTGTTCTTCTCCTTCCAGCACCCCTATAATTCAGATATCGGAATGTTGTCCCAGAGATTCCTCAGCCTCTCTTCATTCTTATTTCTTCATTCTGTTCTGGTTGGATGTTTATTTTTTCCTTCTGTTCTAAATCATTGCTTTGAGTCCTGGTTTCCTTCCTATCACTGTTGGTTCCCTGAATATTTTGCTTTATTTCATTTTGGACATCTTTCATTTGTTTTTTTTCATTTTTTGACCAAACTCAATGAGTTCTGTGAGTATTTTGATTACCAGGGCTTTAAATTCTCCATCAGATGGGTTGGCTATCTCCTCATCGGTTAGCTCTATTTCTGAAGCTTTGCTCTGTTCTTTCATTTGGGTCATATTTCTTTGTCTCGGTGCACTGGTCTGGTTGTTCTGGCTGACTGTTTCTTTAATTCCTTGGTTGTTGGAGCTCCATGTAGTTTGATTTTATGGCACTTCTGGTTGTTTATTGATTTTAGATTGGTTGTTATCTTCCTTTTGGTTGTGTAAAGAAGCTAAGGGTTTCTACCTATGCCTCCATCTTGGCCAGAACTCAGGGCTTTATTTTTTAATTCTTCACCTTATCACCATGCCCACAATATGACAATAACCTTGGATCATCCCCTCTCCTCAAGGGAGGTTCCCTGTTGTAGCCACCAAATTTTCATGGATTTGAGACAAGCCACAGATAACCCTAATTATTCTCTGAGGCCAAGTGAGGTTTGTTCTCTGAGAGGCAACATGGTTCTTCTTCAGTTTACCCCTTTCAGAGTTCCTTCCTGGCACCATACCTCAAAGCCCACAAACTGTCCTTTTCAATGTCCTCCTCCTTGAAGGGGCCACTACTGTGCAGCTTCATATCAAACTCAATTATTCTCTTACCTTTGGAAGATAAATACAAGTACATAGTGCTTGGGGGAAATTCCATCTAAATAAGTCACACAGACCAGCTATTTCTAGACAGGAGAGCTAAAGCTAAGGTTAATGGGAGAAATAGTATAAGTCCATGTAACAATCATAGTTTGGAAATGGATTGTTGGGCCTGTTGAGAAAAGTCTTTATCCCACTTACCTTAAGCCTAGGCAGTTCATATCTGTCAGTCCTGTGGTGATGATGGGTGTGGATGGTTTTGAGATACCTTTTACAGATATAAGGTTCTTGGTAAATGTTTCACAAAAAAGTCCTATAGAACCAGGTTATAATATATTTATTTATAATCTCTATCATACCAAATGCACTGAGCCAATCGATAAATGTCATATACCAAGACTCTGACTCATTCAAGTCAGAAAACAACAGACTTTTGAAAACAACACAGATTACAAACTGAGCTGGTAGGAAATTGCCCTTCCTTCTCTGTCAGTTTTGAGAAAAGACACTTGAAGATGGAGGAAGAGCAGGGCTGAGAAGCCAGCACTATTTAACCATGCATCACAGTGATGGCCCCACAAGCGTGGCTTCTTTTTAAATCTTCAACCAAACTCTGGACAGTACCCTAGATAGACTGGCCTCTTCCAAGAGACTACAGAACACTTTAGAGGGCAATATGGACCTAAGCCCGGAGAACGCCCCAACCAAAGCACTTTATGGCTCAGGCCCTGACCCATTCTATTCTTTTTGGGACACCTGCTTCTTTAAGGATGCTCACCTGCCCAGTTCCCTGCCCCATTCTTACATAGCCACAAGTTGTAGGACAGGGGTTAGAGTTAGGCTGAGTGACCCTATCTTTTCCAGGATACCATTTTGCCCTCTTGTGAAACTACAATAGACTCGAACTTGATACATCCTGGTACATCTTGGACAGAGAGTTAAGTCAGGAGAAAGGAAAGAGACTAGTTTCTAGTCTGAGAGAACCAATTCCTCCTCTAGGTGATAGGTCCAATTGTGGTAATTTGAACTGGGAATGACTGTCTCCTCACACCCACTCACTATGTTCAGGAATTGCTTGATCTCCTTTAGAGACTTGACACTCAAACATAATTTTATCATAAAATTCATTTAATAATCATACAATATGAAAGACATCCATAGAGAAAAGTTGGGGGGTGTTACTTTGTTATAAGTACATTTGCATGCACTACAAGCTCTGTAAATTTGTTATGGCAAGCATCTTATTCTGCAACTTTATGTTTGTTCCAGTTGTGCTTTTAAGGCTAAAGAAATCAACAAACAGCCATGGACTCATCTGCAACATGAGTGAGTTCAGAGGCAGTTCAAAGTTGTAACAAAAATTCTTCTGTAAAATGATGATAAATGTGGAAAGACATTGATCACCCTACAGATCAATACATCAACTATAAGGAATGGATTTTGAGATGCCAGTTGTGGAAATGGGTAATGAAGAAACCAGGAAGTACACAAGATGAACAAAGAGATATGGGATACTGGAATGAAGAACAAAAGGAGGCAAATTTAAAACATTTATGTGATGCCAACACACACCCATAAGTACAACTAAAGTAAAAGAGAAGGACAATACCAAGTGTTGGAGGGGGAGGAACAATAACTCTCAGACACTGCAGAAGAAGGGAAAGTTAGTGAAATCTCTTTGGAATACTGTTTGTCAGTAACTATGAAAGCTGACCATATGCCTAATTTGTGACCCAGATGTTCCACTCCCACATATATACCAACGGAATTGCACATGCAAGTTAACCGGAATACATATACTTAAATATCCATAACGGCACTATCCAGACTAGCATGGAACAGGAAACTACCCAAATACCCATTGGCAGTAGAATGGATAACTAAATAATGGTAGAGTCACAAAATGGAATACTTTACACAATGAGATTGAACAAACTACACGTAATTATAATATGAAGGAATCTCACAAACTTTGCCTTGAGTGATAAGAGCTAGCCACAAAAGATTTCATACTATATAATTTTATTTTCCATTTGGATGATGTTGAGTTGAATTGTGTCACCCAAAAAGACATGTTAAAATCCTAACCCCCAAAACCTCAGAATGTGGCTTTATTTAGAAATAGGGTGGTTGCAAATATAGTAAGCTAGGATGAGGTTATTCTGGAATAAGGCAAACCCTTAATCCAATATGAGTGGAGTCCTTATAAGAGGAGAAAAGACACAGACATAGAAACAGACGCATGAGAGAAGGATGTCATGTAACAACAGAGGCAGAGATGGGAATGATACAGCTGTAAGCCAAGGAGTGCCAAGAATCACTGATCACTACCAGAAGCTAGGAAGAAGCAAGGAAGAATTCTTTCCTACAGATTTCAGAGGGAGAATGGTCCTGTCAATATCTTGATTTTGGACTTTTAGCTTCCAGAACTGCAAGACAATAATTTTCTATTGTTTTAAGCTACCTGATTTGTGATACATCGTTATTGCAGCTCTTGGGAAGATAATACAGTTGTCAAAACCAATCCATGCTGTTAAAAGAAGGTAGGATATAGTTATCCTTGGTGGCAGGGATAATGTCTAGAAAGGGGCATTAAGGGGGATTTGTGTACTTCTCTATATACATGTTATATTTATTAAAAAGTTAATGAATATGTGCACATTTAGGGATTTCCCAGTTATAGGTGGGGTCAGATTACCTGAGAAGTGGAACTGCATGAAGCAGGCACACAAACCTGTCAAGTGTACCCAGAAATAATGCTGAAGACCTACTATGTGCCAAGCACTATGCTAAGCAACACAATAATCAGCTAACTTCTCCCAGGAACCTCCCTCCTTTAGTCTCTACCTGAAGTATCTCTGTTCATGTTTAGGAAAGCCCCATGATTTCTGAACATATCTGTTTTCCCAGGCACCCATATATCAGTGATCTCTAGCCAGTGAGATGGAGCTATGTGGTGATTGTGTAGGCTCTGGGCTCAGCTTGCTTGGGTTGCAGTCCTGGCTTGGCCACATTTTAGCTGTATTATCTTAAGTAAACTAAGCCTTTCTGTGCCTTAGTTGTGTTATCTATAAAATGGGGACAATAATACTGCCTATACTTCATATGAAGTTTGTTAAGAGCCTCATTCAATAAATATTGGCTGTTGCAGTATTTCAACTCCATTACTGTGCCTTTAACATTGTGTGGCAGACATTCCCACTATTCACCAATGTCCAGCTCCCCTTTACTTCCAAGAATATGGGGATTTCACCTTCATGTTCTTTATTTCTATTTTATTGAGAAACAGTTTATGTATAATAAGATACACATTATTGTTTTGGGCTGAAGTGTGTTTCCCCAAAATGCATCCATTGAAGCCCTAACCCCCAATATCTCAGAATGTAACTATATTTGGAGATAAGGCCTTTACAAGTTAATTAAATTAAAGTGGAGTTGTTAGCGTAGACTCTAATCTAGTATGATAGTGTCCTTATAAGAAGAGGAGATTAGGACATACACAACAAAGAGGGACAACCATGTGAGGACACAGTGAGAAGGCAGGCATCTTCTAGCCAAGGAGAGAGACCTCAGAAGAATACAAACCTGGCAACATTTTGATCTTAGACTTCCAGCCTCCAGAATTGTGAGAAAATGCATTGCTGTTGTTTAAGCCACACAGTCTGTGGCATTTTGTTATGGCAGCTTTAGCAAACTACATGTTTATCATGTGCTCATTTTGACTTTTTTCAAGAACTAGAACATTTTCATTACCCCTAAAAGATTTCTCATGTCCATTTCCAGTCAATTTCCCTATTTTCATAAACAGGCACTTTCTGACTTCTATGACCATGGAGTAGTCTTGCTGGTTCTGAAACTTCATAAAAATGGAATCATACAGTATATAATGTTTGTGCCTGGTTTCTCTTAAACAACAAAATGCTTTGAGATTCATCCATGTTGTTGCATGTATAATTAGTTTATTATCTTTTATTGTTAAATGTATTCCATTGTACAAATTTTCCACAATTAATTATCTATTTGTCTGTTGATGGACATTTGAGCTGCTTCTTGTTTGTGACTATTACAAATAATGCTTTTATAAATGTTTGTGTAGAAGTCTTATCATGGACATATATTCATTTTTGTTGAGTAAATATCTGGGAGTGGAATTTCTGGGGTCATAGGGTTAAATGTATTATTATTAGGAACTACCAGTTTTTCAAGTTGTTTGTACCATTTGACACTCCTACCAGCAATGTATGTCTTTCAATTGCTCCACATCTTCCTCAACATCTGGAGTTGGCCAGTCCTTTTTTTATATTATCTATTCCAATGAATATAAGATCTTTGTTTTGATTTGTTTGTGCTTTTGAGCATAAGCTGGATGAAAATCCACTGAAGAGACAAGGCAACCAGTATGCATACCAATCAGTTAATGTAAAAAGAAACAAAAAACAACAGGACTCCTGTCACCTCTTTTTTATCCATGCACAGAATAGTCCATTGGTACAAAATGCCTGGGGCTTATCAGTCCTTGTAAGAAGCCTGTGCAGTGGTTGGATGCCTGTAGGCTGGGCCAGGCCAGAAAAGGTCTGAGGAGGGCACTGTCCAGGGGCATGTCTACCTGTATGTACAAGGCTGAGAACGCGGGTGATTTAAAATTGCAGAAACAAATATCATTCCATATCAATCGATATTTATTGCTGAGTAAATACCTACAGTATGCAAGGATTCCCAGGTGATCCAGGAGGGGAGTAGACGAGACTCCAAAAGATTTACTCTTCTTGATTTAGCATTATCTGTGCTTCCAACCCCTTCCATTAGCATGAATAATTAACAGCTGACAGAGCTACCAGCCACGATAGGAGCATGCTTAAGATTCAAGTTTTATCATGTGCCAAGGAAGAGAAAAGGCTCTGGGGTTTCAAAGTGATGATCAGGGTGATGAGTGGTGAAGAGGAGGAAGATGAAGCATAATAAATACAAATGACATGCAGTTCCTTATTTTCTGTTTTTTTCCTTATAAAATTACCTTTAATGCACATATAACTCATGAATGCAAAATTAGAAGTATGTAAAGAAAACTACCCTTCCCTTGTCCTTCTCCCCCCTCCACCTAGAGAGTAGTTTGAGTTAACAGTTGCAGTGTGTCCCTTCAGACCTTCTAGAAAAGTCTTTACATACATAAATGAACATATATGTATTTCCCTCTTTTGTATATTAATGCAATTCTATCTTACATATTATCCAAAGCTGGCCTTAATTTCATGAGAGTTTATCTTCAGCGTCTTTCCCTGTCAGTAGATACCAAGCCCTCCATTGTATATACATGCCAAAATTTATTTACTTAACAACTTCCTTAAGGTCGAGCATTTAGATCAATTATATATATATAATTTCATATATATATATAATTTCATATATATATATATGAGTACATGTGTAAATATACTTATGGGATAGTTTCTGGAGGCTGGGTTGGAAGAGGGCTTGCTGGGTCAAAGAATGTGACCATTTTAAATGTTTCTAGTAGTTGCCAAATTGCCCAGCAAAATTTCTTCGCCAATTAAAACTCCTACGAAGAGTGTAAAACAGTGCTCATTTTCTCCCACTCTCCCCAATACTAGATATTATCAATCCTTTTAATGTTTGCCAACTTTGTGGATAAAAAATGGTCTCTTAGCCCTGGCTGGTGTAGCTCAGTGGATTGAGCGCAGGCTGGGAACCAGGCAGTCCCGGTTCGATTCCCAGTCAGGGCACATGCCTAGGTTGCAGGCCAGGTCCCCGTGAGGGCGATGTGAGAGGCAACCATACATTGCTGTTTCTCTCCCTCTCTGTCTCCCTCCTTTCCCCTCTCTCTAAAAATAAATTTAAAAAAATAAAATCTTAAAAAAAATGGTCTCTTATTTCCATTTATGATTGCATAGTTCTGATTTCTAGTGAGGCTGGATATCTCTTCATATTTTCTCTATCCCCCATCAAATATGTTAATAGGAAAAATGATTGTATGGTAGTATGTTTAAACAGAAGGCAGCAGGTAAGTGAGAAATGTCCCTCCTGGCCCACTCCTATGGTTCTTGGTGTGTGGTGCTGAAATCCAGCCAGAATGAAGTTGCCCAAACCTCTGGCAGTGACTTGGGAAGGTGGATTTGTTCAGCTGTGTTCAGACTCAACTAATTAGCTGATCGTTTGGGCATTTAGCTGAAACACCCTGCCAAGACGCTGTTTGCTCTAAACTCCCAACAAGCAAAGGATGCACTTTGGTCCAGCTTATTTTCTGAATACTTCCTCAGTTCTTCCAGGAGCTTCCTCTTCTGTAAGGGATTAACTGTGGGTATGCTTGCTGATGGTGATGAAGATGGATGATGACCATCAGCTCAATTGCTGGCTCTAAAAGCAGGTCACAGGGGCTGTCCAGAAAACACCGTGAAAACAAACAAATGGAAAAGATATGTAGTGCTATCTGAACAACTCTAAACTGAAACCACACTGCCCGTACCCCAGGCACCCACCCCTCTTGCTGGTTTCTAATGCCCCCATCTTTAGTTCTTCTATAATAGAAGGGATCTTTTCAAACCTCCAATCTAATTATGGGACTCCAATAATAGTAATAATCTGTTAAACTGAGCACTTTGTAGTGTACTTAGAATTTTACTAGAATTTTCATCTAATTTAAATCTATTGCTTAAAAACTCCAAACACTGCCCCTCTCTCCTTGGAGCCTTGCTATTCCTCTGTCTGGAATGTTCGTCCCCAGACCCAACTCATAGTTCACTCCCTCACTTCATTCAGACCTCTCGTCAAATACCACCCCTCAGATAGGCCTTTCTCATTACCTTACCCAAAATAGTACTCCCTGTCACTCTCTTTCCCCTCCTCTGCTTCATTTTCTTCACAGAACTTTTCACTATGTGATTTCATTATGCACTTAGTCATTTATTGCTGTGTCTCCACATTCAACTACTAGGTCACTGAAAGCAGGGATTTTGTTCATGGCTAGAGCCCCTGTGGCTAGAATAATGCCTAGCATGTGCTTGGCACTCAATAAATCTTTGCTTAAGGTGTGCATTTTGAAAGCAATTTGGCAATGCCTTATAAAATTAAGTATATAGATGGCCCATGATCAATCCCACCAAGAAAACTTTAAGCACAGGTTTGTAAGAGGACATATATGAGGATGTTCTTTATGGGGAGACAGTTATAAGCAACATAGGTGTCCACTGTGAAGAGAGAGATGAGAAAAATGAGTTGTGTGTACACCACAGAACACTATGCTGAAGTTAAAAGAAAACACTAAATTCTCATACAGCGACATGGATAGATCTCTTAAAAGAGTGTTGAGAGGGGTCAAGATGTCAGCATAGGTAAATATGGTGCTCAGATCCTCCCACAATCACATCAAAAATGCAACTAAACTATAGAACAACCATCATTCAGAACTGCCTGAAATCTAACTGAATGGAAGTACTACAACTAGGGATTTAAAGAAGAAGCCACATTGAGACTTGTAGGAAGGGTGGAGACATGGAATGGGCCATCCATGTGTTGTGGATTAAAATTGGGATGGATATCTTGGCTGTGGGGGTCTCGCCAGAGTAGTGAGGGAGGTGTCCTAGCCCCAAACCAGACCCCATAGCCCAAAATTCCAGTGCTAGGAAGATAAGTTGCCATAACTCTGGCTGTAAAAACCCACGGGGACTGTGGCTGAGTGAGATGGAGGCCTTTTGAGTCCAAGAGAATTCCTTTTATTTTAAAAAAGATGTTATTTATTTATTTTTAGAGAGAGGGGAAAGAAGGGAGAAAGAGAGGGAGAGAAACATCAATGTGTGGTTGCCTCTCATTTTCCCCCAACTTGGGACCTCACCCACAATCCAGGCATGTGCCCTGGTGGGAATCGAACTTGCAACCTTTTGGTTCACAGGCCAGTACTCAATCCATTGAGCCACACCAGCCAGGGCAGGACAGTTTCTCTTAAAGGGCCCAAAGACTCAATTACTCAAACTTACTGCCTCTTGTTCTTCATTGCTGGAGCAGTAGGTTGAAAGGAACCAGCAACATAAGGGGAGGGACTGAATTGTATGGCATCAGGGAAAAAGCTGGAGAGGCAGCTTTCTCTCAGACGAAGTACTAACAGAGGTCATTGTTCCTTTTCTGAGAACCAACCCCTGCCACTAGAGCCAGGCAGGCAGGTGTCTCCATCAATCTGACTATCATTATTTGCCCCACCCTGGTGATTCCCTAAGACTCTGCCCCACTCAACTTGTGGGCTCAGCAAGCCATTTTCAGTAGCTTTTCCATACAAGTGGCCTCTCTTGCCTCATGCTTCAGACTTTCCTAAAATCTCTCAAACAAGCAACATCTGGCCTCTGCATACATACTACCTCTCGCTAAGTGGCCCCAAGCTAGCCACTACCAGCAGCCCACCTTGGTTCACAGCTTAGCCTGTCTTGGGCACCTCCAAGTCCAGCACAATTAGCAGCCATTTGCATATCACTCTGTAGCTCATGCCAGGTGGCCCCAGGCAGGACACAGGCAGTGGTTGACTTTGCATCTCCTAGGAGGCCCCAGAGCCAGTGCATGCAGTGAACAGCTTCAAACCATGCTGGATTATAAGTGTACTACCTCCATACGTGACAGACTCAAGGAGCAGGTCAGTGAGCACCAAAGCCTCACTGAAGCAAGTCGTGCTCTGTTAGGTTAGCTCCTGCACAGCAGCTCCTCTGCTGTAGTCACAACCAGATCTTGCATTTGATTGCTGGAGTCAATCCCTCACAGTAATACCAACATCACGCAAGGTTCAACTACAACAGGACAGTACACACAGCCCACAGAGGGGAATACCTGGAGCACCCAGCTCAGGTGACTGAGGAGGCTGTGCTACTGGGCCCTAAAGAACATCTACTACACAAGGATACTCTATCAAGTCTGAGAGACATAGGAATTCTACCTAATACATAGAAACAAACATAAGGAAGCAGCCATAATGCCAAGACAAAGAAACAGGTCCCAAATAAAAGAACAGTAGAAATATCCAGGAAAAGAACTAAATGAAATGGAGACAAGCAAACAACCAGATACAGAGTTTAAAACAATGGTTATAAGTATTCTCAAGAAACTTAATGAGAACTTCAACAGGATGAAAATGACATAGAAACCATGAAAAAGAACCAGTCAGAAATGAAGTATACACTAACTGAAATGAATAATTTACAGGGAATCAACAGTAGAATAGATAACACCAAGAATCAAATCAGCAATTTGGAAAATAAGGAAGCAAAAAGAAACTCAATCAGAAAAGTAAAAGAGAACAGAATCCAAAAATATGAAGACAGTGTAAAGAGCTCCTGGAACAACTTTAATCATACCAACAGTTGCATCATGGGGGTGCTGGAAGGTGAAGAGATAGAGCAAGAAATTGAAACCTTATTTGAAAAAATAATGACGAAAAACTTGCCTTACCTGGTGAAGGAAATAGACGTACAAGTTCTAGAAGAACAGAGAGTCCCCAACACAATGAACCCAAAGAGGTTCACACCAAGACATATCATATTTAAAATGCCAAAAGGTTAAAGTCAAAGAGAATTTTAAAAGCAGCAAGAGAAAAGCAGTTACTCACCAACAAGGGAGTTCCCAGAAGACTGCCAGGTGATTTCTCAATGGAAACTTTGCAGGCCAGAAGGGAGTGGCAAGAAATATTCAAAGTGATGAAAAGCAAGGGCCTGCAAACAAGCTTATTGTACTCAGCAAAGCTATCATTTAGAATTGAAGGTCAGATAAAGAGCTTCCCAGACAAGAAAGAGCTAAAGGAGTTCATCACCCCCAAACCAGTATTATAAGAAATGTTAAAGGGTCTTCTTTACGAAGAAGATGAAAAAAAAACAAACAAACAAAGATCCGATTTATAAACAATAAGATGACAATAAATATATATCTATCAACAATTGAATAAAAAACTCAAAAGAAACAAACAAGCATAACAGACACAGAGTCATAGATACAGAGAACATTTTGACAGTTACCAGATGGGAGGGGATGGGTGAAAAAGGTGAAAGAAAGGATTCAGAAGTTCAAAATGGTAGTTACAGAACAGTCATGGGGATGTAAAATACAGCACAGGGAATATAGTCAGTAATATTTTAATAATTATGTATGGTGTCAGATGAATATGAGATTTATTGGGATGATAATTTAGTAAGTTATATAATGTCTAATCACTGGGGCATATACCTGAAACTAATATAATATTGTATGTCAAGTATAATTGGAAAATAAAAATTATTTTTAAAAGGGTGTTGAGTGAACAATAAAAAGGGAATGAACCTTATAGCACAATACCTTTTATGTAGATTAAAAACACATATGCAAGGGGAGAGAGATGGCAGCGGGGTAGGAGGGAGCGTGATCGGCTTCCTCCGGCCCACTGGCGGGGTATCTGGCTGATTTTCTGAGGAGCAGAGCGATCACCCAGCTGTATTCCGGTGTGTGGGAAGATTGGTAACCAGGACTGCACGTAAAACTGAAAGATCAGCCGGTAGGGAGACTGCTTCGGAGGGAAGGGGTCCCTCGGGTCTCGCGGGGAGCCGGGAGGTCTGCGGATCCAGTAGCAGCAGCTTCCCAGTTTGCTCCAGGATCCGTGGGAGGGAGCTGGATTGGGGTGTGTGAGTTGCCAAAGCAGACTCGTGCGTCTGTTGGAAGAGCATTGGTCCCCAGCAGACCGGAGGTTGGTGTGTACCTGGGGACTGATCTGCAGAGGCTGGTGATCCCAGCGGGAGGAATTGGAGACTGAACTGAAAAGGAAACCCAGGCCCGGAGCTCTGGGATCGGGCGTGCACCGGCGGAGCCAGTCGGGGGCGGCTGGCATTGGTGCCCAACCGGGCGCCCAGGCCTGCGGCCTGCAAGCCCCGAATCCAGAGACAAAAGCGATCGGCGAATGCAGGGGTGCGGAGCTTACTCCTGGAGGGCCTGAGACACAACCCAGACCTGCGGTGCACAGTCCCTCTGTGGGGGAGAAACAGAGGAGCTACATTGACCCCCACTGAGAGGAGACACAGACCTCATAAACTCTGACTCAGGGTGGGGGTCAGGTGGCCCAGAGGAGGTGCTGCAAACTCCTGGCAACTCGGCTGGAGGCAGGACGGCAGCTGAGAGTGCAGCCCAGTAAGACAGCAGATCTTCCCAGCCTGATGCTGTTGAAGACAGCCAACAAAAGTCTTTTTTTAAATTTCTTTTGTTTTCTCTTTGTTTCTTTGTTTGTTTTTCCCCACCCTCCTTCCTATCTGTCCCTCTATATTTTTTAACTCCTTCTACCTTTCCTTCATTTGGTAGTCCTAGTTTTCTCTTCCTTTTATTTCCTATTTAATATTTTTTTGTTTTATGTTATTTTCAAATTATTTTCTTCTTTATCTTTCTTTTTCCTTTTATTTTGCTTTCTTTTCCTTCTTTTTCTCCCTTCCCCTCATTTCTTTATCAACAGGTGAGACATTAAAACCTGGAATTGTGAAGAGAATAGAGTGGGACCCAGACAAGAGTCAGCCCAAAAAACAGAGAGTGACACAAAATTAACTTTGCTGCTTCAGAGAACTTGACAGATCAATTTAAGAACCAGAGGCTAGCGAGAAGAATCCCACAAACAATGGGAAGACAAAGAAACAATCCCCAAATGAAAGGAAAGGAGGAAACCCCAGAAAGAATGATAAATGAAACAGAGGCAAGCCAACTATCAGATATTGAGCTCAAAGCATATGTTATCAGGCAGCTCAAGAAACTCGAGAAGCTAGATGAACTCACAGAAAACTACCAGAAACTACAGGGAAACTATAATGAACTCACTGAAAACTATGTCAACATGAAAAAGGAAATGGAAACTATTCACAAGGGCCAAGAGGAAAGAAAGAATACAATATCTGAAATGAAGAACACAATAGAAGGAATCAAAAGTAGGCTCGATGAGGCAGAGGATCGGATCAGCAAGCTGGAGGACAAGGTTGAAAAAAGCAACCAAAAAGAGCAAGAACAGGAAAAGAGGCTCAGAAAGAATGAAGAGGTATTAAGGGAAATGTAGGACAACATGAAACATAACAATATTCATATAATAGGGATACCAGAAGGAGAAGAAGAGCAGCAAGGGATGGAAAACCTGTTCAAAAAAATAATGATGGAAAACTTCCCTTATCTGATGAGAGAAAAAGCCACACAAATCCAGGAAATACAGAGAGTCCCAAACAAAAGGAACCCTAACAGGCCCACTTCAAGACATATCATCATTAAAATGGCAAAATTCCAAGACAGAGAGAATCCTAAAGGCAGCGAAGCAGAAGCTGGAAGTAACATACAAGGGAACCCGAATAAGGTTAGCATCTGACTTCTCAATGGAAACACTCCAAGCCAGAAGGGAATGGCAAGGAATATTCCAAGTAATGAGAACTAGAGGCCTGCAACCAAGACTACTCTACCCAGCAAGGCTCTCAATCAAGATAGATGGCCAAATAAGGAGCTTCCAAGACAAAAGAAGTCTAAAAGAATACACCTCCACCAAACCAGCTCTGCAAGAGATCCTAAAGGGACTGATTTAAGGGAAGGAAGAGAAAGAGAGAGAGAGAGGAACACAGGTACAAAAAAAGAATGGCAATGAATAAGTACCTATCAATAATAACCTTAAATGTAAATGGATTAAATGCTCCAATTAAAAGACATAGAATAGCAGAATGGATAAGAAAGCATGACCCACACATATGCTGCTTACAAGAGACTCACCTCAGGACAAAAGACTTACACAGACTGAAAGTGAAGGGCTGGAAACAAGTTTTCCAAGCAAATGGACAAGAAAAAAGAGCTGGGGTAGCAATACTCATATCAGACAAAATAGACTTCAAAAAAAGGGCCATAAAGAGAAACCCATAAGGACACTTCATAATACTCAAGGGAAAAATCCACCAAGAAGACATAAACATTGTAAATATATATGCACCCAACACAGGAGCACCCAAATACATAAAGAAAATCATGGAGGATTTCAAGAAGGACATTGATAGCAACACAGTTATAGTAGGGGACTTCAACACCCCACTGTCAAAAATGGACAGATCCTCCAAACAAAAGATCAGCAAAGACATTGTGGCACTGAACAATGCCCTAGAAGAAATGGACTTACTTGATATATATAGGGCCCTTCACCCCAAAGAAGCTAAATATACATTCTTTTCAAATGCACATGGAACATTTTCAAAAATAGACCATATGATAGGACACAAAACAAGCCACAAGAAATTCAAGAAAATTGAAATCATACCAAGTATTTTCTCTGACCACAAGGGACTGAAATTAGAAACCAACCCCAAGGAAAAAAACCCAAAACACCCAAAATCATGGAGACTGAATAGCATGCTGTTAAACAATGAATGGGTCAAGGACGAGATTAGGGAAGAAATCAAAAAGTTCCTTGAAACAAATGAAAATGAACTGA